>VDFB02139268.1:0-42057 GCA_007258455.2 Sequoia sempervirens | reverse complement strand
AGAAATTGAATGCAAAAAATCAAAAAGCATCCAATAGTCTAGATGGTTTTCATCGTCTTGCATCCTCTCGAACAACTTGCATAGTGGATGACCAAAGTCAGTTGTCTCACTTTAGATAGGGAATGCCTTCGATGCAACTACCAATCACACTCTGGTGTGAATGGGTACGTTGAAGAGGTGTGAAAGGTCAATAAGGAAAAATTTTGGTCTATTTTTTGCATACATTTGTGTAAAACATCAGGTCAATTGCTAGGACCTCTAAATTAGAAAGATGATTAGGTTTCATTACCAACAAGCTCATTTTAAATTTGCAATAGGGAGAGATGGAGAGAGAGGGAGAGATATCAATAGAAAGAGGAAGGGGTAGACGAGGGAAAAGCAAGATAGAAAGAGGGGTAATGAGATATAAATAGGGGATAGAGATAGAGAGGAAGATAGAGATGGAGATGCAGATGTAGATGGAGAAGGATATGGAGAGAAGATGGAGAGATAAAGAGAGAAAGAGAGAGGAGAGAGGGATATATAGAGATGAAAGAGACAAATATATATAGAGGGAGAGTGAGGGGAGATAGAAAGATAAAGATAGAGATAGGAAGTGATATATTGAGAGAGGTAGAGAGAGGGAGAGATATGGGGGTAGAGAGAGATGGATAGATGATAAGATAGAGATAGAAGTGGAGATGGAAGCAGAAATATGGATAGATAAATAGGCAAAGAGATATAGAGGTATAGGAAGAGGGAGAGGGAGAGAGGGAGAGAGATGGATGGATAGAGAAATAGAGACATGTCTAGAGATAGAGGGGGGAGAGGAAGATAGAGGTAGAGATGAAGATAGGAGAGAGGAAGAGGGAGAGAAATAGATAGAGAGATAGAGGTAGAGACAAAGAAAAATAGAGAGAGATAAGGAGATTGAGAGGGAGAGATAGATAGGAGGAGATATAAATGAAGAGGGAGAGGGAGAGAAAAGGGTAGAGGGAGAGAGATCTTGTAGAGGAGGGAAGAGAGAGGGATATTGAATGAAAAATCCTTTAGGATGCATTTATTTGAGTGGAAGATCGGGGTAGAATAGTTAGGAGGTAGGCCATATAGATATTTGAATGCAAAGAGAGAATACGCATTATGGGAAGGCGTATACTATAATGGAAGCATGACTGGTTCTATGAGATTTTGAAAATGGTGATAGAGGAACTTAATGTTATGGGATGGGTTCATGGTAGATATATACTTGAAGCTGAAGGAGAGGTAGATGAATTAGCCAAGGGTGGCTAGGATGTGCGAAACTGAAGATCACAGTGAGGACACAAAGCCAAAATAAAAGATGTATCAATGGAATAGGAAAAGTAAGAATATAAACCCTAACAAAGTTAAACAAATGATAATGTATTAAAAAAGTATAAATCTAAACCCTAAGGTAAAACCCTAGGGGTTTAAGATTGGATAAGGTCATAAAAAATGTAAAAGAAAGATGCTTTTCCTATTAAAATGTTAGGTTAATTAAATGAATGTACATATTTGTGAATAAATTACTCTAGATTAATAGGTGACAAATAGGAATGATAAGTGTGTAAAGTAGATAGTATTATATGAAATAAAATGGAAAGGAAAGATGTGCATAGAATTAGAGAGAGAGAGAGAGCATAACATAACATATAAAATATTTAATATATTTAATAAAAAATAAATTTTGAAATTCTTATATCTTAAATAAAAAATTAAACCATTTAAAATATTTATTCTTCAAATATATTGCCTATATAATTTAGATTAATAAATTTTGCAAAGACATTTTTGTTTATTCTTAAACTTAACTTGAATCTTCCACTACTCTTCCTTACAATTATTCCATAAACCCTTGCTATTATTAAATATTATTCTTTATTACGAATCCTATATTTAATTTTGTTAAAGTGTCGCTTACGTAAATTGTAATCTGATTTAATGGTGTTTGGAATGTGCAGAGAATTATTATTATTTTATGGCATTTCGTAGTGGGGATACAAGGAAGAAGGATGTGGTGTTATGACTGACACTGCTTGATATTAATGAGGTCGCATTGGTAGTATTTCCATTTACGACACAATTTGTACGCCGATAAAGGAAAGAGTAATTGACAAGGCATACAAAACTAATGGCACTGACCAGTACATTGATGGCATGTTTACACAGTTTCAAATTTAAACAATTCCCACTTGAAAGTATGGTAGATGCCCGTAAACATCAGATATAAACCTTTATTGTACTTCATCTTTATTTTATGGTGGATGCCCGTAAACATCAGATATTTACCTTGAGAGAGTGTGCTTGATATTAATGAGGTCGCATTGCTATCACTCGCAACGTATTTCCATTTACGACACAGTTTGTACGCCGATAAAGGAAAGAGTAATTAACAAGGCATACAAAACTAATGGCACTGACCATTGGGCTTAACCAGTACACTGATTGCATGTGTGGGCCGTCCATGTTTCAAATTTAAACCATTCCCACTTGAAAGTATGGTGGATGGCCGTAAACATCACCTTTAGGGGAGAGGGCCCAATAGTCGTGCGGGGTCCAATAGTCGCGCACTCAATCGTAAATATAATACTCAATAGTCATTTATATAATGTTCAATAGTTGTGATTTGACTACCCATAATTAAACAAAATGTATGCTTTTGATCTAAAAAGCAACCAATCATGTGATACCACATCAGCGCTCAACTACTCATGATGTAATGCACGAGAATTGGTCTCACTATTTTTTGGGGCCTTTTTGGACACCTTGACAAAAATGTATGTTGATGTGGCATCATATTTGATGATGTGGCCCCGAAACCTTAGTTATAAGCAGAGAACTTGCCAAGTAAGCTGCTGTAAAAAATTGGGAGTGATTTGAAATTTCAACGTAGGATAATTAGAAGCGCGAAGTTAGGGTGCATAACTACTGGGCCCTCTCCCCTATTGTACTTCATCTTTATTTTAAGCACATGTCTATTGCAGAAAAATACAGGGCTTCCATGGAGATTCTGAGACGTGGGTAGTTTATGCAAATGGTTGCTTCAATGACAACTTCAGAACAGGGTATGGGAATCCATCAAATCATAATGGAAGGTCAGATATTACTGTTGGAAATGCTCTGGTAAAACAAGGCACGTGAACTGTTTGACATAATGCCTCAAACAAATGTGGTCTTTGGAATTCTATGATACAAAATGCATTTGTTGAAAAGGAATTAGAAACTTCAATCAAATGTAAAGCCAAACTCCTTGCCAGTATCATCCTTGCCTGTGCCAAAATTGAAGCTTTGGAACAGTATAAGGGAAAAAGTAATAAATTGGAGCTTTGGAACAGTATAAAGGAAAAAGTAACTTTATCAGATGATGTACCTGAAACTGACTGCAATTTTTCTTTTAATTTGCATATGCATCATTCAATCACATCATGAAAAGTCAACTTTATTTTATCAATTGCTATCTACTATCAAACTAACACTTCAAGGTACACCCTAGCACAAAATAACAATGAACTTACATTAATAAGGTGATATTCATTTTCCTATTGATATAAGGGCATATAGTTGGAATGTGAAATCCTACTAATCATCAGATTTTGTGAGTGCAAAGGAAGATATGAATGTTCCATGATTGATAAACTCACATTGTACGTGTATAATAGCAAGAAGATTGAGCACAAATGTTGATAACTAATGCAATGTCCACATGGTACTTTAAGTGATAGATGTCAATAAAAAAGGACCAATAGTTAATTGTTGCATGTCATTGGATGATCCAATTGATTTAACTACTACTTTTTTTAAAATTAGCAACATAATTTATGTCTTTAATGCATTAGACAAAGTTTAAAATATTGAATGTTGGAACAAACTACATTAATAAAAAATGATTGGCTTTGGCCACTAAAATCTCATTATAAAATTTAATAAACTGTAGTTTAGTATAAATAGTCAAGGTCTTCTGGTTGACCTTACAATAGGATTTGAATCAATAATTATGTATTTTACCTATAAATATGCAATCTTTGTCATTCAAATTATTGAAAAACATTGTTCTCATACCATCTCCTTGTGTTTTCTTCCTTATTGTGTGTTCTCCATTACGAGTCTCCTTGCTATATGACTAGGCATACCTCCACTAGACTAATTGTCTTCATTTTTGTTTTGGTAAGTCACATTTGAGGCAAGTTTTGTAAAAAATGTTGGCATTGTATTCATTACTGTTTCTTGTAGTAGCTATAAGTTATTTTAGTGCCTTACCCATGGGTTTGATATGGTGGTTATAGATGAAGATGGTAGAATGCAGAATACTACAAGAGTGGTTGATCAACCTAATTGGGGAGACTTGGTTTGAAATAGTAAAAAATATGTGGCACCATACTCTGCAAATGGACAAGCTGAAGCAAAAACTTGCTATAATTTTTAAGAAAATTAGAAACAAGCTAACTTGCTCGATTGACTTATATGAATTATATTGCACAATTGAGATTAAGCTATCCAATGATTAAACTTCTTGGTACCATTCTCTTTGTCAAAATTCAGGTCAATCTAATTTCTCTACAGTTTAGTCATTTCAGAGGCAAGGGCAGGTGGAGTGGAATAAGGGGCTATTAGATGTAATTTATTGTTATAATTTTGGACAATTATGGTAAGTGATGTATGGAATGATGCAATAACATCATTTGTTTATGTCTAAAAGGTAATTTAGAATACCATTGTAACTTCCCATTCAATATTAAACATGAGCATATATTTATTAAAGAGTGTGCCATCCAATGGTCTCAAACTGTGTATTCATTCTTCCAATGGAAAATTGAATGTAGACATTTTGAAGCTAATGAATGCTGACCTAAAAATTTGAAATCTTTAATGTAGTGAGAACAGGGATGGTTGAGAAGTCTCAGATTTTTGAAACAAAAAGGAAAAAGAAAATGAAAAAGGGGCTTTATCCTTAGGCAGTGTGTTGGAATAACACAAGAAGATATCAAAGGTTGAGTAATCAAAAATTTAAAAACTTTAGAAAAATTTAGCAATTGAAATAAGTAATAAAGTTTGGCATTTTAAAATAAACTGTTAGTTGAAATAAGAATCTATTTTGTCTATTTAGTAATTGTCAATATTGTTTGGTTTGAGATTTTTTCAATTGTTACTTTTAATTCATGAAATATTTGAATCAGAATATTATCTCTTGAATTACCAATTTCATTCAAATCATAATTAATGCTAATTTTTGTTTTATTTATACTAAGCTAACAATTCTAGCATTGGTTTGGGTTCAGATTTGTGGGTTCAATTTGAAAGTTGGGTCATTTTTTTTTTGGATGGATTCATCGATACAAGAGCATATAAAAATTATATATATAAGACTTTTCTTTAATGAATATAAATAAATATAGTAAAATAAAAACTATATTTGTTGTTCATTTATATAAATATAAATAAAATAGTAAAATAAAAAAATATATAATTAATATTGCTCTGTTGTGCAAATTTTTTTTAAAGTGCGAAAAAATTATTGATTTGTGAAAAACTTAGAGAATTTGCAAAAACTTTGAATTGCAAATATCGTCAAAACAAACTATGAACGATAGGAAATTAATCAATAAACCCTACTATAATCATTTTTATATCGATGAATTTATTTATTCTAACAATCTGCAAGTGAGTAAACCCAAAGTTGGAAAATCAGCAAAACCTTCATCGATGGAAATCCAAGAACCGAAAAAAACTTAGGAAGATAGGGATCCCGCAAAAATCACAAATCAATGCAAATCCTTAGAACATTTGAAGCATCAAACAATAGACTTATCAGTTGAGGTAGAGGAGGATAGAAGAATTCTTGAAGACATGGTAGTGATTTGTAGGTTTGAAAGGAGGAGAATTAGGGAATGGGATGAAAAAGTTTGGAAAATACAAGATATTATAAATTTTTTACCCAAATGCTTTTTCATAGCAATATTTGTTTCAAAGAAACAAAGGGAGAAAGTCCTACAAGGAATTCTATGGGAGATGGATGACCACTTGTTGTATATGCGAAAATGGCATTAGAACTTCAATCCCCTAGAGGCGGATCCCTATGATAGACCAGTTTGGATTAGGCAACACAATTTACCACTAGAATATTATTCAAAAGAATGTTTGGAGAAGATTGGACACTCCTTGGGAACATTAATAGATATAGATGCAAACCTTTTTGAAGGAGACTCATGCATATATGCCAAGATCCAAATAGCAACAATTAGGAAGATTCCAAGTGAGATCCTATTGTGTGTAAAAGGTGAACACTGGAAACAAGCAATTGAGATAGAGAAAATACAAAACTATTTGTCTCAAATGTCACAACAGAAAATACAATGAACAAGACTATAGAAAGAATGCTTCCTTGAAACATCCTAAAATGCAACCAACTCATAAGATGGTTTAGATAAAGAAAGCTAGCAGCTGCTCAACCCAGAATACTAATTTCCCAACATATAGACTACACCAACTGTCAAAGATCCGCCAACCAAAAGAGATACTATTATAGAAGGTAGTTCAAAAGGAGATATGGCATACTCAAGTAAGGAAAAATCAAGCACAAAGAAATCTTGGGTAACAAGGAAAATCAAGAAAGATAATATAGAAAAACCATTAAATCATATTAAGGAGGAATAAGATTTTGAGGAACTATTTGCAGAAGAAGATCAAATGGATAATGATGAATTAGATATCGTTGATCCAGAGCATTGTTCAAAAGAAAAAAAGTAAAGGGGAGAAAAACTAACAAGCAAAAGTGAGAGGAGGAAGTGATGGAAAAAGGACTAAAAAGCATCTCCAGTTTTCAGATATCCAAGGGAGGAAAACCATTCCTTGGAGGGAAATGAAGATATCCACATGGAATGTTAGGGTCCTAAACGTCGTTGACAAGATATTCTTAATTAAGCATCATATGGAGCAAATATCATCTAACATAGTGATGATTCAAGAAACTAAACTAAACAAGCAGGAAGTAGAGAAGTTTCTCAAATATTGCAAATCCTGGGTAGGCCTAATTCAAGAAGCCATAGGGACGACTGGTAGATTGGAAATATTATGGAGAAACACTAAAATTACAATAATCCTAATTCAAGCGCACTACAACTGGATGGAATGCAAGGTATTAGATGTTGATCTAATTTTCAATTTGTTCAATGTTTACAATCCCATCAAGACTAAAGATAAGAAGGATTCTTGGAAAGCAATCAACAATAAAATAAGGAAAATAAGTGATCAATTTTATATCGTAGGTGGATAGTTTAATGCAATAACAAACCTCTTTGAGAAGAATGAAGGTGTTATGAAAATCAATAGAATTATAAAAGACTTCAGAGATTTCATGGAAGAAATAATTAAATGTATAGATTATCAAACATCCAATGGGATCTACACTTGGACAAATCGTAGAATGGGTTTTAATAAAATTGTAGGAAGATTAGATAGATTCCTAATATCAACTAATTGGACATGGAGGGAGCCATAAAAATGGATGCAACTATACTTCCAATTTTAGTTTCAGATCATTACCCTATCCTATTAAAGATCAATACTGGGTCCAATGAGTGAAATAATTATTTAAAGTTTGAGAACATGTGGTGGAGAGAGGAAATCCTACTACCCTCTATTGAATCATGGTGGAATGTGTGCAAGGTTAATGACACACCTAGTTAAACCTTCATGAAAAAGCTACAAATACTGAAAGCAAAATTGAAGAAGTGGAACAAAGAAGTTTTTAAGAACATTTTTCAAGAAAAAGAAAAGGTGGAAAAAGAATTAGAAGAACTACAAAAACAAGGTAATAATGTATGGCATGTTCCAAGAGGATTACCTAATGGAGTAGGAATTGAAAAAGAATCACAAGGATATTTTTGGCAAGAGAAGAAATATATTGGAGAGATAGGAGCAGAGAAACATGGTTACAAAAAGGAGATACAAATACTAAATACTTTCATGCCACTTCCAAAACACAAAAGACTATTAACAAAATTAGTGAAATCAAGGAAAATAATGGAGATACAATTAAAGATAAGAATGCAATAGAAATGGAAGATGATAGTTTCTTTAAAAAAATCCTGGGTGTTGAAAGTGAAGCAGATCTATGCAATAGATCTACTTCATTTTTAAAGAAGTTAGAATGGCCACATTTTAGCTACATCTAGATAAAGCACCAAGGCCAGACAAATTTTCAGCCAATTTTTATCAGAAGTGTTGGTAGCTGATAGGAAAAGAGGTGTAGGAGGTGGAAGAAGAATTTTAAAAAAAAGAAATTTGCAAAAGATCTCAATAACACAGTAATATCTTTGATACCAAAGAAGCAAGTATGCGACTCTTTTATTGACTACTGGCTAATATCTTTGTGTAACACAATCTACAAGATCGTTACCAAAGTACTGGCCAATAGAATTAAGATCTTGAACTCAATCATCTCAGAAGAACAAAGCGAATTTTGCCTAGGTAGGGAAATCATTGACAATATCGCCAATGAAGTAGTTCACACAACGTCCACAAAAAAAATACAAGGGATGATGATAAAATTAGAAATTAGTAAGGCTTATGATAGAGTAAAGTGGGGTATTTTAATTGAATTACTCCAAAGATTTGGGTTTGATAAGTCTTCGATAGCTCTCATTCAAAAAATGTGTAACAACGGTAAGATACTCATTGGATGTGAATGGGTCCATGTGTGGTTTTTTTCCTACCACAAATAGACTAAGACAAGGAGACCCCTTGTCACCATTCCTTTTCATCATAATGATGAAGGCTATGAGAAGATCCTTCAAACAAAAAAGAGAAAACAGTAGTTGGAAAGGCATAAAGGTGGCGGAAGATCTCAATTCAATAATACATACACAATTTGTTGACAATACAATACTATTTGGGGAAGCTAATATGAGGGAGGAAACAATAATAAAGGAAGCACTAAAAGATTATTCTAAATTCTCTAGGTAGGTGGTGAACAAAGACAAATCTTCAATAATATTTTTCAACACCAAAAAGGAAAGTCATAAAAAGAATTGCAAAGCTTCTTAGGTTCTCAATTGCAACCATTCCAACTAAATACTTAGGGCACCACTAATTTTTGGATCATGTTGATCTCAACATTGTATGGAAGTATTGGAAAGTGCAGAAATAAGATGTCTTCTTGGAAAAAAAAATGGCTAACATTAGCTGGAAGGATACTAATGATAAATTCTATCCTACTGGAAATCCCAATCTATGTAATGTCTCATTTTCAGATCACTCACAATGTGGAATCATATATGGAAAGATTTATATATATATATATATATATGGGATAGAGTTAAAGAATAAAGAAAGATACCACTAGTACACTGGGACAAAGCATGTCTATCCAAAGATGAAGGTGGAGCAGGCCTAAGAAAAATGAAGGAGAAAAATTTTGCATTAGGAGAAAAAATGACTTGGAAGATGTATCGGGATCCAAACCGTTTATGGTGCAAAATCTTTTAGAACAAGCATTTGGATAGTCCAAAACCTAAAAGGATATTAACCATAGGAACTACAAATGAAGGATCCGATGTTTGGAATTTCCTATGGAATAATAGGAAAATAATAATAGAACATCTGACTTGGAAAGTTAATAATGGGAAGGAAGCTAATTTTTGGATAGACTCTTGGAATGGAAACGCACCATTGGAAGAATTAGAGGGAATTAAGGAATACTTTGGTCCAATTTCAAGTCAAATAGGGCACAAATTCAGGGACTACATAAGTTTGAACCATCCCAAGTATGGAAATCAACATAATTGGATTGATGTTGGGAATCTACCAATCCCTATAGAGGTTAAAATGAGGCTAAAACAAGAGCTAGAAAAAAGAAAGGTCTTACTGAGAGTTTAGAAGAAGATGAAATAATTTGATGTGGATCTCAATCGGGGGAATAGTCTGTTAGAGTGGGATATCAGATTCAGAATGCCATAAGGACCAATTCTTGTTGGCCGACCAAATTATGTTGGCATCCAACAACTCTACCCAAGGTAGGAGGATTCCTTTGTATAGCACTACAAAAAGGAATACTTAAAACATAAAGACTAGAAAGTATTGGTATACAAGGTCCCAATAGGTGTATTGTGTGCTACAAAAACAATGAAACAATCAATCACTTGCTACTAGGATGTGCATGGGCATCGAAGTGTTGGGATTGGATCCAGGACGTACTAGGGTGGAGAGGGGCAAGACCGAAAAATCTAAATGATTGGTTGAATAGTTGGCCAAAAGGGAAGAAATATGCTTTATGAATAGATTTATGGGTAGGAGTACCCTCAATGATTGTTTGGCACATCTGGAAAGAAAGGAATCATAAAATCTTTCAGGAAAAAAGCATAGAAATGTAGACACTTAAAATTGTCCTAATCGATATTGCACATTTGAATTTGATTATTAACACCATTTCATCTTGAATAACCTCTTTTAGACTGTTTAATTAAATAATATTAATCATTTAATTGTAATACCCCTCATGTTATTGTTTGTTCTTGACATTCTCTATGGTTTTGTTTGGCACATTGTGGTTTTGATGATACTGTTGATATTATGTTGTGGTAGCCTAGATTGTTACTAATTATATTACTCCTATGATGCCATGGATATTATAATGACATTTTTATTACGATTGTTTTGATGGAGTTAATTGGAATGCAGTAGGCTAGAGAATAGTAATTGTTGATGTTGATGCGAATTAATGTAATTCTATAATGAAATAGATGATGATATGATTTGGTGAGGGGACAGGTAGCATCACTCGTTTGCGAGCGCCCTGCTACACTGCAAATCCTTCTCACGATGCTTTGTAATTGATTATATGTATGTATGTTGTGTATCACCTTGTTGGATGCAAGCTTTGTAGGAATAAGACTCGATTCCACCTATTTCGATAGGTCAGGGCAAGCATTGAACCAACCCAACGGCAAGAAGTTGAACAAAGGTGACATGGAAGTAACTCCGTTCCAAGATGTCAACTGTCTTGTACCTTCTTGGTTTTGTGCGTCTTGGTCATAGCCATTTTGTTGTTACGTTAGTCTTTGTATGTAATTGTGATTTTATCACTTATCTAATGTGGTGTATGGTTTTATGTTGTGATTTAAATAATTAAACAATTAATAAAATAAAGCATAAAATAATAAATAAATAAATAAATGTTAGTAGTAGTTTGTGAAAATATTAAATTTATTTTGAGGAAATCTTGCAAATGGTTGATTTCAATTATTTTAATGGGAATGTGATTATTTAATAAAGTGTTTTTGGAGATGATAAATAAATAAACAAATAAAAAGTTAAATTTTGTGGATTTGAATATATTTAAATTTTATTTATTTCTGGGAAGTGACTTCTGGTATTCACGGGAAGAGGAAACAGAAAAGACTTTCTGAGTGTTGATTTTATTTAGGGGTTTTTCTTTGTATGGGGTTGCATTCTCTTTTGCTAATTCTGGAGAAATTTTGCATACATCTTTTCTGTCATTCTGGAGGAGTATTGCATTCTCTTTTTGTTATTTTGGAGAATTTATTGAAGAAGAAGGTTCAGTCTGAGGGAGGTTTTGGATCTGTTGCTGGAAGCAATCGGCAGCGAAGGATTAGCTCTGCAAAAAGGATAAAGCTTCCATAGATCCTCTACAGACACAGGACACCAGGTTCTTTTTCTCCTTTTTAATTATTTTCTTTCTGTAGCAACAAATGAAATAAAAATTGTCTTTTGTGAATGAAATTTCTTTCCGGGGTTTGAAATTAAATGTGTGTGGAAAGAAAATCTCCGGGGTTTTTAGAAATGTTTTTGGTCTGTTATTCAATTAAAAGAAATTTGTACTAGGGTTCGGGATTGTTGTTTATTAAAATGAAATTTTGGTTGGGTTTTGGGAATAAACATTGTTACTGTTGTACTATCCTGGGAAAAGAAATAATTCTCTCAATATGAACTTTGGATCTGTATATCTCTGCTTTGTTTATATACATTTATATTTTAAGGCTTTGTATTCGAAATATATAAATACATATATATGTATATATATATTGATAAATATATATACACATATAAATGTAATTATATATATATATTTATTTAATGAAAAATTCTTTAAAACCCTATGTTCGGCCGTATTATCCACGGCAGTAATAAATTTTATTTTGTTCTATAAAAAAAAATAATAAACCCTTGCTTTGGCTGACCGAATGGAGGTTCGGCCTCAGCTGTAACCACCGTCCGACCGTCCATGGCTTAGCATGGTAGTCAGTCGGACTGCTGCGTACAGTCCGTAGACTGTCCGCTGGGCCGGGCATCCCTTATTCATATGCCTTTTTGCAGCGATGGGAATTCGATAATTTTTGAAACTTGTGTTATAAGTTTTAAATCTTTATGTATTAAATTTTCGGGTTGTAAATAAATGAATAAATATATGTATATATATAAATATAAATATATATATATATTTATATGTATATGTGTTTATTAAATTCGTTTAATTATATATTGAAAGTCATTTTGTTTAACTGGTAAATTGTTCAATTAATTCTCTATATTATCAGACTGCTGCTATTCTGGTTTGAGTAAAAAAATAGAAATTTATTTTAGTAATAAAATTATGAAAATGGAAAGAAATTGATATTACATTTGTTAAAATTATAAATATACAAATGATGTTATAAGTTAAAAGACAAATTATGTATTTATGTTAGCACTGTTATTTAATCCTTACTTTAATATGAGTACTGTGAAAACAAAATTTATTGTGGAATTTTAAATAAGTTATTTGTGTACCCGTGTGAGTTGTATTTTGTAAATTAGTTGGGTTCGGGAAATTGTCAGTTCATTGATGTGGGAACCCCATTTGTGTTAAAATTGTTGTCTTCTAGAGGATTGTGATTTTCGCTGAATTTATATCTTTTCGTCATGAGCTTTTGGGGTGTACTGAGTTGTGGGATTTTTGTTACAGTATTTATTTGCGAGATGGGTTATGCCTCGCGTTTATTTTTATTGTTGCATTTCAATGTTCATGATTGGAATAGTACAACCCCTGTTACTTTTTTTGGTTTTGGTTGGGTCTCTAGGGAGAGTGGCTCCTCGTGGGGGCCGGCGCCCCGTTTAAGGGGAAGGGCACAGGATAACCCACGAGTGAGTTAGTAATCAAGTGAAAACCTAATAATTAACTTAGGAGGGTTGGGTAGTAATATCAGTATAAGATTTAAAATATGGATGCCTTGTCTTCATTAGTGCTTCCGCAGACTAATGGAAGGCTGAGAAGGCCGTGGTCGGCAAGGTTGTAACCTCGTCTTCGTGAGAGGTTTACGGCTCCGCATGAGTCACCCTATGGACCGGCACCTCCAGTTGGGAGGAAGGGCACAGGATAGCGATAGATGGGACTGACGCCTCTAGTTGGGAGGAAGAGCATAGGATAGCCCATGTAGGACTATGCAATGACACTCTCCCCTAGTTGCCCAGGTGTTTTTACTTTATTGTGTTCCTCTGGAAGTATGTTATGGGAGTTGGTTTAGAATGTTGTTGATTGGACTTATATTGATTTATGGAATATTGTCTTGATACATCTTTGGTGTGCTTTGTGGTCTTGTGTGATCTCATTGATATTTGACTTATGATCTTGTACTCTTATGGTACTGTGATATGATGTTATTGTTTTGTTTCATTGCAATTTGAAGTATTGTGTTATGGCTCTATGTTTGGTACTTTTTGTATGTTTGTACATCGGTTCTTGTCAGTTGACAATCTTGGTCGGAGTTACTTCTCTGTCACCTCTTAGCATGGGGGTGGTCGGGTGGAATGTAACCACACACCATTGGGTTCCCCCAACTCAGCGTTTGTTGGGCCGTCTCATCTGATCATGCTCAGTAAATCTGTCACCTTCATGGAGACAAACCTATGGTGTGTAAATAAAAGAATGTATGTGCTAATTATTTGTCATTCTGTGTGAATTCTGTGTTAATCTCTGTGTTAATTTAAATGTGTTCAAAACTATGTCATGTGCTAATGTAATTTTCTCATTCTCACGTGAGGCGTTACAACTTGGTATCAGAGCCAAGGTTGCAAACGCTGGGGTCTTTGGGTAGTTATGTCCATTAGGCAACCTTTGCATTTTGGCTCTTGAGCTCATATGTACCTTTGTCTTGTTGTGCAGAAGCATGCCTAGAGGCAGAGGTAGAGGTAGAGGTAGAGGTTGAGGAAGAGGCCGAGGTGGTGGCCGTGGAGCCAACCAACTAAGTCCTCTGCCGCCAAGTTTTCACGGTTCTGAGTTTGAGGAGCAATAGAATTCTCAGAACAATCCGTCAAGTGGTGGATAGAACCTGGAGCAGCCAGGGTTGGATAGTCAGTTGCAGCGTATTTTGGGTGAGATTCTTGATAGATTGGGTCCTAGACCTGATAGGGATCAGCAGGTTGAGAGAGAAAGAGAAAGGTCTCCAAGAAATAGGGGAGCTTCAGTTGATCAGGATGCTTTATTAGCAGGCCATATGAGGGATTTGATGAGAGCTCATCCACCTACCTTTGATGGCTCTGGAGGAGGGTTGGAAGCTGAGACATGGTTAATTGATTTGGGCCGATGCTTCACAATGCACCCCTATGGTAGTAATACCAAGGCTCGATGTGCTATTATGCATTTGCGGGGTTTTGCGTCCACTTGGTGGCAGCTTGAGGAATAGAAGTTGCATATGGATATCAGTATGGTTACTTGGGAGTTTTTCTTGGAAAGGTTTAGGGCTCGCTTCCTTTCAGATCATTGGAGGCAGCGCAGGGCAGATGAATTCCACAATCTTAAGCAAATGGCAATGTCAGTAGAATAGTATGAACGACGCTTCTATGAACTGAAGCAGTATGCAGGGATTAGTCATGATGAAGGGATGTTGGTACAACATTTTGTTCGAGGCTTGAACGCTCACATCAGTGGTGGCGTACGAGTCTTCGAACCGAAGACAATGGAAGTTGCTGTCGAAAAGGCTCGCTTGGTGGAAGAAAACTTGGCTATGGCATTGGGTGGTCATGTAGGAGTGCAGATTGGTAGTGTGCCAACTCCTAGAGCTGGTACTCATGGAGGTTAGACCCAGGCAACAGGGCCTTCTAAGAGTCATTTTGTGCCCTCAAAAGGGGGTCAGCAGTAGCAATCTTAACCGAAGCACAAGAATGCTACTTCTCAGCATGGTGGCCACTTTCAGTTTCGCAGGGATCAGAACCGGAATCGTGCACGTCAGGAGCAGCCTACATTGAGTTTTCAGTCTCCACCTAGTTGTGGGAGCTTCCAGCAATCGAATGCTCCATTCGGGGAAAGAGGTTTTGGTCAAGGTTCTAGATGTTTCTCATGTGGGCAGTAGGGGCATATTGCAAGGATGTGTCCTCAGAAGAGTGCTTCAAAGTTTAATCAGAGACCAACTATGTCCGAGCTGACAGTGGGAGACGCAAGGAGATCTCACCGAGTCTTTGCCACAGTGGATAACCGTTAGGTGGATCATTAGAGCACTGTCGTTGAGACTACATGTTTATTGCATAAGTCTAGCATTTTAGTACTCTTTGATTCTGGGGCATCTGATTCTTTTATATCTCCTTTAGTTGTCGAGCGATGTAAACTGGGGGCAATAAAGCCAAGCGAAAAGTGGCAGGTTGAATTAGCTTCAGGATCTAAGGTTATGGTCGAGAAGCTTGTGTAGGGTTGTAGGTTAGAGTTAGGGGCAATGTCGACTAAGGTGGACCTCAGAATTCTTCCACTTGGTTCTTATGATGTAGTCTTGGGCATGGATTGGTTAAGCTCACATCGTGCTTTGATAGACTGTCGCCGTAAAGCAGTGTGGTGTGTGGATGATTTTGGAAAAGAGGTGGAAATTGTGGGTGTTCAGAGGCTTGTTTCTTTGAGAATGATCTTAGCTATGTAGTTAAAAAGGTGTTTTTGTCAGGGTTGTCAGCTTTTTGCAGTATCGGTTAGTGACCTTGAGTCTGAGGTTAGCCGTGAGGTGTCATTGAATGATTACCCTCTCCTTGCAGAGTTTTCTGATGTTTTTCCTAGTGAGATACCAGGTATGCCTCCTAAGCAGGAGGTGGACTTCAGGATAGATTTGGTGCCTGGAGCTGAGCCTATCTCTCGAGCTCCATACAGGATGACCACGCAGGAACTCCAAGAGCTTCGTTTGCAATTGGAGGAATTGTTGGCTAAGGGGTTACCCGCCCTATTGTTTCTCCTTGGGGAGCACCAGTGATCTTTGTCAAAAAGAAGGATGGTTCTCTCTGTCTTTGTATCGATTACAGACAATTGAACAAGGTAATAGTAAAGAATCGTTATCCCTTTCCCAGGATTGATGATCTCTTTGATCAGATAAAAGGGGCAAAGGTATTTTCCAAGATCGACCTCAAATCAGGGTATCATCAGTTGCAGATAGCAGAGGCCGACATTCATAAAACTGCATTTCGCACTTAGTACGGACACTACGAGTTCACAGTGATGCCGTTCAGGTTAAGGAATGCACCTTTAGTCTTTATGAGTCTAATGAATGGGGTGTTTCAAACTTACTTGGATAGGTTTGTCCTTGTGTTTCTTGATGATATTTTGATCTATTCTAAGTCTATGGAGGAACATGAGGTGCACCTAAAGCAGGTTTTGCAGTGCTTAAGGGATAACCAGTTATATGCCAACTTGGCAAAGTGTGACTTTTATAAGATTGAAGTTCAGTATTTGGGCCATGTGATTTCTGGTGAGGGAATTTCTGTGGATCCTGCTAAGATCCAGGCTATCATGGATTGGCCTGTGCCCACTAATGTCTTAGAAATTCGCAGTTTCATGGGACTAGCTGGGTATTATTGGCGGTTTGTGCAGGGCTTTTCGAGGATTGTGCATCCTATCACATCGCTTCAAAGGAAAGGAAAGAAGTTTCTTTGGTCAGAGAAGTGTCAGTTAGCTTTCCAAACTCTTAAGGAAAAACTGACTAGTGCTCCAATTTTGGTAGTGTCGGATCCTACAGGTGATTTCATGGTTTGTACTGATGCCTCTTTGGAAGGTCTTGGAGCCGTGTTGATGCAGGATGCGAGAGTGATTGCCTATGAATCTTGGAAACTAAAGGATCATGAACTCAATTATCCCACACATGACCTTGAGTTGGCCGCAGTCGTTCATACTCTTGTGAGATGGAGACACTTCTTGTTAGGGCACCAATTCGAGTTGCATACAGATCATCGGAGTTTACAATACATCTTCATGCATCCGAATTTGAATGCAAGACAGAGGGGATGGAATGAATTTTTGTGTGAATATGATTTTGAGGTGAAGTATATTCAGGGTAAGGAAAATGTGGTGGCTGACGCTTTGAGTCGATGCAGGCATGAGGTTTCTACAATGACTCTTGAGGTGGATTTGAAGAGTCAGATTCTCACAGCCCTTCCTTTAGATAGTTGGTATTCAGAGGTGAAAGCTGAGGTGGAATCAGGCAGAGCTTTGGAGGGGAAATTTACTGGTTATTCGTTGGATTTGGATGGTGCTTTGCATTTCTCTAGACGGTTGTATGTACCTCCTTCAGAGGGTCTTCGTACCCTGATTTTGATAGAAGGTCATCGGGCACCCTACGCAGCACATCCTGGAGTTAAGAAAATGTATGCGAATCTGTGTTCGCTTTATTTTTGGACAGGAATGAAGCGGGATATCGCCGACTTTGTGGCTCGATGTCTTGAATGTCAAAGAGTAAAGGCTGAACATCATCATCCAGTAGGGTTGCTTCAGCCTCACCTTGTTCTGGAATGGAAATGGGATGTTATTTCCATGGATTTCATTGTTGGGTTGCCTATGTCATCTAGACGACATGACGCTATTATGGTCACTGTCGACAGATTGACTAAGGTAGCTCATTTTTCCCCTGTTCGATCTTCGTATACGACATCTTATGTTGCTAAGGTGTTCATGAATGATATAGTTAGATTGCATGGGATACCACAGAGGATCATTTCTGACAGAGATCCGGTATTCACGTCTGCGTTGTGGACATCTTTGCAGCAGTCTTTGGGAACTATGTTGAATTTCAGTTCTGCCTACCATCCTGAGACTGATGGTCAAACTGAGAGAGTTAATCAGGTGCTAGAGGATATGCTACGCATGTATGTCATGGACCAGTAATCACGTTGGGAGGACTATCTGTACTTGGTCGAGTTTGCATATAACAATGGGTACCATAGTTCCATTGGTATGGCTCCTTTTCAAGCTTTGTACGGTCATCCTTGTTGTACTCCTTTGAGTTGGGATCGGTTGGAGGACAAGGTGCTTCTTGGACCTGAAATGCTTAGAGATATGGAGCAGTAGGTGGCTTGCATTCAGGAGCATCTTGTAGCTGCTCAGGATAGACAGAAGAAGTATGCTGACGCTCATAGAGTTGATCAAAAGTTTGTAGTAGGTGACCGGGTGTTCCTTCGAGTGCACCCACGGAAGAGCCCTATTCGTTATGGAAAGGGTTCGAAGCTTGCGCCTCACTTCGTTGGACCCTTTGAGGAGTTAGAGCGGATTGGACCTGTTGCTTACCGCTTAACTTTGCCACCCAGTTTGTCGTGGATCCATGATGTATTTCATGTTTCTGTTCTTAGACCATATTTTCCTGATGTCACTCATGTTCTTGATTGGAATGCTCTTCAGGTCAAGGACGGGCAGCTGGCTCTCGAGCCCGTGGCCGTACTTCAGCGTCGGCGACTCACCCTCAGAGGCAGAGAAATTGATCAGGTACGGGTTCAGTGGGACCCGAATGATGAGGCTTCAGCTACATGGGAGGATGCCTCTCGTACCAAGGATTCTTATCCTTATCTTTTTATTGGCTTCTAGGAGTAAGCCGGATTCTTGGGGGGGAGGATGTAATACCCCTCATGTTACTGTTTGTTCTTGACATTCTCTGTGGTTTTGTTTGGCACATTGTGGTTTTGATGATACTGTTCATATTATGTTGTGGTAGCCTAGATTGTTACTGATTATATTACTCCTATGATGCCATGGATATTATAATGACATTTTTATTACAATTGTTTTGATGGAGTTAATTGGAATGCAGTAGGCTAGAGAATAGTAATTGTTGATGTTGATGTGAATTAATGTAATTCTATAATGCAATAGATGATATTATGATTTGGTGAGGGGACAGGTAGCATCACTCGTTCGCGAGCGCCCTGCTACACTACAAATCCTTCTCACGATGCTTTGTAATTGATTATATGTATGTATGTTGTGTATCACCTTGTTGGATGCAAGCTTTGCAGGAATAAGACTCGATTCCACCTATTTCGATAGGTCAGGGCGAGCATTGAACCAACCCAACAGCAGGAAGTTGAACAAAGGTGACATGGAAGTAACTCCGTTCCAAGATGTCAACTGTCTTGTACCTTCTTGGTTTTGTGCGTCTTGGTCATAGCCATTTTGTTGTTACGTTAGTCTTTGTATGTAATTGTGATTTTATCACTTATCTAATGTGGTGTATGGTTTTATGTTGTGATTTAAATAATTAAACAATTAATAAAATAAAGCATAAAATAATAAATAAATAAATGAATGTTAGTAGTAGTTTGTGAAAATATTAAATTTATTTTGAGGAAATCTTGCAAATGGTTGATTTCAATTATTTTAATGGGAATGTGATTATTTAATAAAGTGTTTGTGGAGATGAGAAAATCTCTGGGGTTTTTAGAAATGTTTTTGGTCTGTTATTCAATCAAAAAAAATTTGTACTAGGGTTCGGGATTGTTGTTTATTAAAATGAAATTTTGGTTGGGTTTTGGGAATAAACACTGTTACTATTGTACTGTCCTGGGAAAAGAAATAATTCTCTCAATATGAACTCTGGATTTGTATATCTCTGCTTTCTTTATATACATTTATATTTTAAGGCTCTGTATTCGAAATATATAAATACATATATATATATATGTATATATATATTGATAAATATATATACACATATAAATGTAATTATATATATATATATTTATTTAATGAAAAATTCTTTAAAACCCTATGTTCGGCCGTATTATCCACGGTAGTAATAAATTTTATTTTGTTCTATAAAAAATAATAATAAACCCTTGCTTTGGCCGACCGAATGGTGGTTTGGCCTCGGCCGTAACCACCATCCAGCTGTTCGTGGCTTAGCACGGCAGTCCGTCGGACTGCTGCGTACAGTCCGTAGACTGTCCGTTGGGCCAGGCATCCCTTATTCATACGCCTTTTTGCAGCGATGGGAATTCGATAATTTTTGAAACTTGTGTTATAAGTTTTAAATCTTTATGTATTAAATTTTTGGGTTGTAAATAAATGAATAAATATATGTATATATATATATTTATATGTATATGTGTTTATTACATTCGTTTAATTATATATTGAAAGTCATTTTGTTTAACTGGTAAATTGTTCAATTAATTCTCTATATTATCAGACTGTTTCTATTCTGGTTTGAGTAAAAAAATAGAAATTTATTTTAGTAATAAAATTATGAAAATGGAAAGAAATTGATATTACATTTGTTAAAATTATAAATATACAAATGATGTTATAAGTTAAAAGACAAATTATGTATTTATGTTAGCACTGTTATTTAATCCTTACTTTAATATGAGTACTGTGAAAACAAAATTTATTGTGGAATTTTAAATAAGTTATTTGTGTACCTGTGTGAGTTGTATTTTGTAAATTAGTTGGGTTCGGGAAATTGTCAGTTCATTAATGTGGGAACCCCATTTGTGTTAAAACTGTTGTCTTCCAGAGGATTGTGATTTTTGCTGAATTTATATCTTTTCATCATGAGCTTTTGGGGTGTACTGAGTTGTGGGATTTTTGTTACAGTATTTATTTGCGAGATGGGTTATGCCTCGCGTATTATTTTTATTGTTGCATTTCAATGTTCATGATTGGAATAGTATAACCCCTGTTACTTTTTTTGGTTTTGGTTGGGTCTCTAGGGAGAGTGGCTCCTCGTGGGGGCCAGCGCCCCGTTTAAGGGGAAGGGCACAGGATAACCCACGAGTGAGTTAGTAATCAAGTGAAAACCTAATAATTAACTTAGGAGGGTTGGGTAGTAATATCATTATAAGATTTAAAATATGGATGCCGCGTCTTCATTAGTGCTTCCGCAGACTAATGGAAGGCTGAGAAGGCCATGGTCGGCAAGGTCGTAACCTCATCTTCGCGAGAGGTTTACGGCTCCGCATGAGTCACCCTATGGACCGGCGCCTCCAGTTGGGAGGAAGGGTACAGGATAGCCATAGATGGGACTGACGCCTCTAGTTGGGAGGAAGAGCATAGGATAGCCCATGTAGGACTATGCGATGACACTCTCCCCTAGTTGCCCAGGTGTTTTTACTTTATTGTGTTGCTCTAGAAGTATGTTATGGGAGTTGGTTTAGAATGTTGTTGATTGGACTTATATTGATTTATGGAATATTGTCTTGATACATCTTTGGTGTGCTTTGTGGTCTTGTGTGATCTCATTGATATTTGACTTATGATCTTGTACTCTTATGGTACTGTGATATGATGTTATTGTTTTGTTTCATTGCAATTTGAAGTATTGTGTTATGGCTCTATGTTTGGTTCTTTTTGTATGTTTGTACATCGGTTCTTGTCAGTTGACAATCTTGGTCGGAGTTACTTCTCTGTCACCTCTTAGCACGGGGGTGGTCGGGTGGAATGTGCTCCACACACCGTTGGGTTCCCCATCAGCGTTTGTTGGCCCAGTCTCATCCTGTTGAAGTTTTGTATCAGAAGATCTTTATACTCTGTTGATAAATCTTGTATATTGTATTCATCCCACAAGATTGGGAACCATGATGTAAACTATATGGATATGATGTATAATTAAAAGATGTTGTAATGTAGTTATCAACTTTGTATCTTTTCTTGTCTTTGTGAAATTTCTCATGGTATTATTTTATGATGGAATCTATGAATTCATGTCTTGTTGGCATTTATAGTTCCTTATTGTTCGTATAGTATGTTTGTGTTGATTTGTAATGTTTATTTCGATGTGACCCCGCCTGCCCCAAAGAATAAAGTTGGTAATGTCTTTTGTGTTGTAAGGAAATGAAGTATATGATCATGTATATAATTATTTAATATTTGGTATATTGATTATTTGTTTTTCTTTAAAAAAAAAAATTGTTTGCTTTTTATGTGGTTGTTCTTTGGGGTTTGCACGGCGAGTGTTACATTAATTAAATTCATCAGCTTCTCATATTAATCAAATAATCAATGTTATTTGGCTAGTTCATCCCCTTTCATACTAATTTTCATCTTATTTAATTAGGTAATGCAAACTATTTAATTAAACCCTTTAAGTCTTCACATTTGATTAAATAATCCTAATTATTTAGTTGAATGTCCTTACCCCCTTTTTTATTAAATAAGTTAATTATTTAATGAAAGTCCTAATTTCATCCATCTTGCACAATTAATTAATTTCTTAAATTACTTAATTAGCTAATTTCTCTCGCCGTCCCACTTGCAAGGTAATATTCACATGGAATATTCCTTTGTATCCAACTCTTTCCAATGGAAAATATCTTGTAACAACTTCCTAATTTTTAGGAAGTGTGCTTCTTCAAATCAATGAGAGCCATTGATTAAAATCCTTGATCCTTGTCAACTTGCATTCTCATCCATTGATGGAAATCCTTGATCCATGCCATCTCCAATTGATTTTCATCCATTGATTGATCAAATCAATCTTGACCATTGATTCAACTATTTCTCCTATAAATAGTCCTCATTTCTATGAGAAAAGGATCCACTTTCATTTAGAGTAATTACACTATACAAAATTTTAGAGAATTCTCCATTAGCATTTTAGCTTAGCTTTTGCATCCATTTTAGCATATCTTGCATCCATTTTCATCAATCTTCATCAATGACATCCATTTGAAAGCTTGTTTCAATCTAGGGATTGGGAAAGGACTAACATTCCACATCAATGCAACATCGATTCCCCAATGGGATGAGGTTTGAGTCATTGGATTAGTTTCCATTATGCATTTCTATTTAGTTTCTTGTTTAATGGATTCTTTGTTTGATGTTTTCAACTATTTCATTGAGAGCTTGACTTAACTAGTTAGATCTTGGTTCATTTCTTGTGGATCAACCATGTTTAGCTTAGGTTATGATCATGCTCACAAAGACAAGTTTTGAAGGAGCCCTAAAACCCTTTACAAATAGGTTTTGAAGGGACCCAAAACCCTATCTTAACAAAGAACATTGCCAAAAGATATACCAAAGACAACTAGTAATCAAACACTAGCAGTCATAATGAAGCTAAAAAAAATAGTTTGCTCTAAACCAATGGAAACAACCACATAACAAACCAACTTAGGAAAAATAGAAATCCTAAACCAAGAAAAATAACCAATGAGAGTCTTCGGCCTGATAAAACTTTCATTCGCTACCTTTTGGTACATATCTAAGAGCCTAGTTTTACTAATTGTTATTACCATATAAAAACCTCTTTGTTGTAACTTATTTTAATTAATCTTTTGCTGAAAGTATTTTTGGATTAGATTGTGTTTGTGTTTTTTTGCATGAACATTTCTGATCACACTTCATGATCCATCATCAGGATATGAGAGAACATAAGGAGTAAAAATGATGATGGATCACAGAGTGTGATCCGAAACATTGATGCGAAAAAACACAAACACAATCTAATACCAAAAACACTTTCAACAAATCTTCATGGATTGTGGAAATCTGTTATCACTAATTAATTAATCTTGATTCATATAAATTTATTTTTAAAAGAATTGTAGATAAAAAAGTAATTCTTAAATAATAATAAAATATATGTATCTATATAATAAAAAGTTATAACATAATTCAAAATATATTCTTAGATATATTTATTTAAAATATTTATACTAATTATAAATTAATTGAAATAAAAATTTGAAAACTATAAAAAATTATTAACAAATAAAATATATTTCTATTATTTTTCATATAAAAACATATAAGTTATATAAAATTATATATATTTTTAAATTTCTCAAGTTATTAAATGTACATAAAAAATAAATTTTGTAAATACAAGTATACAATTATTAAATGTAGTCAATGCATTACTTATCTACATACACTTCCCTACTCAAAAATAATATTTTTTATTGATATGATTTGACACTATCACGTGACATCATTGACCTATATTTTGAGAATTAGTAATCTTTGATTTTCATCTTACCATCACAATTGCATAAATCACAATAACAAAAAATATATGAAATATTCACTAATTTTTTTATAATCCATTAAGTAGAAGTCAGTTTCAAATCATTTAAAATTGGATGTGAAATAATTTTTTCAAATTGAAAACTACCTACTTATTTTTGTTGGGAAAAGAAACAAGGAAATTACAATAAATAGGACATAAAATTTAAAGGCGTATAGTCAATAGAACAATTACAAAGAGTTCATCATACAACAATCATATCATTTCAAAAGGGTAAAATATTAATGAAGGAAAGCCTCATGAAAGAGGGGATGAACAAATGACACAAACAAAGCCACACGAGTCCTCATGAAGGAATCTTCCAACACAACACTCTTATCACTAGTCAATCTTTCCTATCATAATTCTTCAACTCATTCAAATGCAAACAACATGTATGATGCCAATGCAATACATGGAATGGAAATACATCTTCCACTCCTTCCCTAGTTTCCTCTATTTCTTCATTCCAAGTTCCTTCCAACTCAATAGAACAAGATTTTCAACAAGAACACCTCCTTTGTTAATTCCTTATGGTGAGGAACATCTAGAACCATGGTCAACACAACATTATTCTTCTTATATTACAATATACTTTGAAGGAATCTTTTGCAACTACAAAGGAAAACCTTACTTGTTAACCTATTTGGTTTGTGTTACACAATCAACACCTACAGTAAATTTTTGTTGGCCTTAACATTTTTGACACAATTTTTGTTATAGTGATTTGTTCTCAATGTTTGTTGTGTTAATGGATCTAGTTGCATGTAATTTTGTCTTGGGTTAGTGTATTAATCTCTATCTTGTTGCAATCTTTCTTTAATTATTAAAATGTATATAGTTGTGAATATTTGTTTGTTTGCAATATTTGAAGATGTTAAAAAGTATAGATTAGGAATTTTTTTAAAAGAGTTAAACTATGAAACTTACTTAACTCCAAGTCAAATTTCTTTGTCCATTTCACAAGATTAGAAGACACAAAAGACATCAGAGAAATATGCCTATATGTAGTATCTATCGATGAAGTGGATACAATACTATATGTGTCAATATTTCTCTTGACAAATGATTTCTAGATGTGCAATATGTGTGATTTTTTTAGTGTTCTAAGTCGTGCCTCTAAATATGCCATCCTAGACACTAAACTTAAATATTTTGGTACACAAACTAATAAGCAATTATGTAGTTTGGACAAAGGGTTAATTCGAGATAACTAAAGAATATGTTTCATTTTGGAGGATGCAATAATAGATGCAATTCTAAGGGATTAAATCACACCTTCTATCAAGTTGAGGATGACAAAACATGTAAGACTCATAACAAGTCTAAAACACTAAAGGTAAAAGAATTAACACTAATGATTTTCTTTTAGATTTTGTTAACTTATGAGCAAAATATATCAAAATAAGTACCAAGATACACTATCTTAGAAAAAGACCCAATTTGAGTTTAAAAAAGTAGGGAAAAACATGTAAAGTATGTCTTTTTCTCCTCTATATTTTGCCCCACTTTAGTATGCATGTGAATTATAGGGATGATACATACTAAAGTAATGAAGATAACAATTAAAATTATTAACAAATTCAAAAAGGATATATAATATACATGACATGTTCCAGTTTTATTCATGTTATTAGTAGATTTGCATCTCCAAATCCACATGTGTGGACATGAAAAAATGTTAGTTTAACCTATAAAAAATATCAGTATCATGAAAATTGTAATCATATTATATTTTTTGTATTTTGTGTTACTGTTCAAATATTAAAAAAAACTATATGAGGTGTAAAGATTTTAATTTTTTAAATGGTGTAGAACCTATGAAGGGACACTTTAACCATTTATCCATGAATGTGGCATTTATTATTTCTGTAATGTGGTGCGACTGACAAAGGGAGAATTAAATAAAAAAAGTATCAATACTATTATAAAGCCAATGATGAATGTGGAAATTTAATCATTATTTGTGTAATGTGATGTAGGACCCATGAAGGGACACTTAAATCCAAAAAAGTACTAGATCAATGCTAGTATAGGGCCCATGAGGTGTCTGCCACTTTAACAAAATGCATGCATGATCCCAACTTCAAATTGGATGCATAATTTTTAACATTATGGATTTAATTTCAAGATTGGGGTATAATATGGCCACACATGTCATTTTTTTGGCCCTAGTGTATGAAAAAAATGATAAATACCAAACAACATGTGAAGAGGAGTAAAAGATATCCCTCGAATTCCCCCCCAAGTGTGAGGAAAATTCATATGAAAGATAAAGCATGTAATTGAAATAATTAATGTAAGCACATTGTGTATAATGTACATATTCAAAATAACATAAATCTAATAGCTACAAAGATATCACGTAGTATTATAGTTTAGTTTCATAAAATATCTCATCACTAACAAACATAGACAAACATACCAAGTAAGATGTGATCAAGTAAAAGTATGGTAACATAACATATCTATCATTTTATCCAAAGGGATAGTAAATAAATTTTCTTGGTTGAAAGATGGAATGAATAAATTCTCCCAAGTGGGAAAGCTTAACAAAGTAGTGTGTGACGATGGCAAGTGTTATGAGTGCAAAGAGATAAAGAGAAATATGAAAATGATAAAGGGAAAGCACAATATCAAAGGTGTAATCAAAATACTAAAGCATATCATGCAAAAAGATAAAATAACCAAGGAAGGTGAAGCACACCAAATAAGGCTTAAGAAAAAGGCCAAACATAAAAAGAAAAAGAAAAAAGAAACTATGTTTTTGGTCAACACGATGAAAATGTTTGTAAAGACACTCTATCACTTTTAATCATTCCAAACCCATAGGGATGGAATACAAAGAAAAAACATAAAATAAAGAAAATATTATTAAACAAAAGGAATTTTCATGACCACTCAAGTGTCAAAATGCACCATTAAATATTACTTTTATCATCCACCTCATTAGTTATGAACATTAGGGGAAAACATAAAGTAGTATCAAGGAAGATCAAAATAAGACATATAAGAAAACTAAGTCATGAGTAAGGACATGTGAATGATCAATATAGTTAGTATAGCCATTATTATCTAAAATATCATCACCTTTCTAATTGTTTAATCATGAAATCACCAAAAATAAATAATTGAAGAGCCTTCTTTTAATTCATAATAAATTTTTTATTTAGTTTCAAATACATAAAAAAATCTTTATAGATTTATGTTCTTGATCTTTCTCTTGAATTATAGCATTATTTTGGATAGGAGATGGATTGAGTGTATTACTATAGCTCATCACCAAGTAGTTGATATTATATTTTTACAAACAAGGATTGAAATCTTATGACATAATTGTGAATTCCTTCATTATTTTCTTGTTTATACTTAACCAAATTAATAATTATAAATTTAATACCAACATTCACATGAAAATTTTCAACAAAGACATTAGCTAGCTTAGCACATGAGTGTATGGGTCCATGTGGAAATGGATAAAATAAATCTAGTACATATTATTTCAATGTCCAAGAAACTCATTTTGCAAGCAATAACATTATATATGAAGTCTGGAAGATAAAATGTGTGTCACAGGATCTCCCTTACCATTATAAATTTTAAATTACAGGGCCACGAAACCCATGGGAAATGGATAATGCCAAAATATTGTAAGAAAGAGGATTATGATATGATTCACAACTGATATTTTTCTTTGTAGTTAAAGGTAATGTGCTAACTATATCTTGAATTTCATCAAGTCTCTTTATAATTCCACTCAAGGGTAAATTGAGTGATTATGGGAGCATAAGTGAGGTTGTGAGTAATAATGAATAGACCATTGTAGGTCCATTATGCATATGTTGTCTAGCCCCTAGTATTTTTAGTACCTGAAAGATCCTCTTTTAGTTGTGAGTGAGTCCAAGTCTTGTCCTAGTTAGTAAAGTGGAGTCTCTATACTTAGTTGATTCTTTTGTTCATTATCGATTGGTTATTAACGAGGTTTTCAAAACCTTACTGTCCCTTGATGAATTTTCCATAACCTAGATCTTTTCCTGACTTTGATCTTTGTAAAGTGTTTTGGTCTTGAGTTAGTCTAGTCAAGTCTTAAAGTTAGCTTTCTATGAAGTTGTTAGTTTCCCTTCGAGAACCATAAGGGTTCCAATTTTTTCTCCAAAAGTGTTCCTCACAAGTTGGAGATATGCAAAGACAAAGTGGTAGTGAGATGATATACCTTTTTGACAACTCTTGTCAGAGTCGATGGAGGTTTTCATAACTAAAGTGGATGCCGATGAAATTCTACAAGTATCGTCAGTGCCCAAATTTAATAGATAGAAAGTTATGCAAAGGAGAATAATGTTCAAATAAGGAAATAGGAAAGGTTTAAAAACTTTGTTGAACTCTAACTCAGTCATGAAAAAAAAATTCAAACCCGATCCTATCTAGTACATTACAAAGTCCAAAATTGGCACCAAGTGCCTACATGTTAGAGAGTTAATATTGTCAGAGCTAACTTAGCTGAAATAAATTTCTAATCGTATGTGGATTAAGGTGCTTTCATGGCATAATTACTCATTTCGTGGAGAGAATTGAGGTTTGTGCAACAGAGAAAAGTAGAGACATGACCAAAATTCACAAGGAGAATTCAATTGGAAATAACTAGGTAAGTAACCTTCTCGAATATTTTTTTTGGCTAAATAAGTTTAATATATTTGTGAAGGGGAAGCGTTATTAGGTTTTTCTTTGAATTGAAGTTTGGAAATCTAAGGAAAAATGAAATACAAATATCTCAGGTATGAGCATTTTTCCTGCCCGGATAGTTCATTTTCAGAGATAGGGGAGACTAGCATAGGTCATATTAATCTAGGGGAGTTTTGGGAAATAATTCACAAACTAGATAGGGCTCCCATCAATCAAAGATTGGTAGAGAGTGGCTTGTTGGAAGAAATTGCTTTCCCAATGGCCATATAATACATAGATCTTGTCTTGGAATGTATAATCTGCTATAACCTTGAAACTTGGGAAATTCAGACTCAAGATAATAATTTGTTGATAACTTTAGAAAAGGTCACCATTAGTGGATGTTTCAGGTTGCTAGAAAGGGAGTTGTAAGCCGAATTTGACTTCATGTCATCACAATGTCAATTTTTGAGAAGAAAGGCTATTATAGAAACATTATTACAAAGGAATGATTGTCAACCCCTAGAAAAGGAAAGTTCCAATTACCAAAGAAGCTACATAAATCATATTTCTAGGATAAAATCTCAGATATTATTGATCTATTGCATAGGGTAAGGGGAAGCATGAATTGACATGATTTCAAAGAGTGGATGTATTTCTTCATCTAGATTATTTGTGTTAGAGCATAGTACCTAGATTGGGCCACCATAATCAATGACTAGTTGCACAATATGATGAGGAATTTTGTTGGCAATAGGTTTTTCTATATGTCATCCTACCTCTTCTATGTGTTGGCATGCACCAGATCCTAGATAAGATTAAATCCTATGGAGGATTATGATGAGAAGATTTACATTTACATTTATTATCTATATTTTTAGCTCAAGAAGAGTTATACAAACTTTCAAAGGGTAAATGATGTGTTTACTACATGACTAGTCAAGGAGTTGCAGGTGACTTAGGCCAGAGTGTTTCCTTGGAGGCTTTTCAATTATTTACTAAATATGGCAACCTTTTCTTATAATTTTAGAAGTTTACATATTTGAGACTCAGAGGGTTTGATGGTTTTCCTCATAAACTTCCCAGATAAGTTGAAAAAAAATTCATCTTGATAGAGTTATGTCGATAAATTTTGAAGGTCAACAAGAGATTTGCAAAGAGGAAGGTCAATATTTATTTTCCCATCAACCTAGGATATTACCAATGCAAGTCTCAATCGAATGCCCTCAACTTGGGAAAGGATATTACAAAATATAGTGTCTCTACTTATGAAAGAAGATTCCCATTTGACAACAAAAATTATGTACGGAATAATCTTCACCTCAATCATGGCTTCTATCATGTGCCACATTTGGAGGACTATTGGGCTGATTTTGGTGATGACGTTGAAGTTCAAGAAAGAGGAGATAGATGAGGATGTCTTTGGGATAGATTTTCAATTTAAAATTAGGATGGGATATTAGAGGAGTTGAAGATGATGAGTTCGACCTAGTTGACCTTGTTTATGTTAATGAAATTTAAACACAACCTTTAATACCAGTTGATTGGACTAGCAAAGAACCTAAGGATTTAAATGCTAGGAGTGTTGCAATGCTAAAAAAACATATATGGATTTCCAAGAAGAAAGGAGAAGTTGCAAAGGCTCCACCTAAAGATAGGAAAGGAATTGGAGGATAAATTAGCATAGGTTAGGTAAGTGCATCCTCCATTGTATCAACACCACCTCCCCATTGAGCACATCATTACCAAGTGGTGATGGAAGTTGAGAAGACCCACTTGAAAGGAGTAAAGGCCCTGAGAAAACATGTGGTGAAGGTCCTCTCATTGATGTTGATGTTGAGGAGCAGACATAAAAGGAGAAAAATGTTAAATGAACAAGACAACTAAGGGGGGGTGAATTAGTTGCATCAAATTAAAGCATTAAATCGTTAACAATAATCAGATCTGTATGTATTCATTAAACCCTTAATTTGTTATAGTGTTTAAACATGAAAATAAAATAACATAAATTGAAAACAACCAACACCTTACACAAGAGAGAACTAGATTTATGTGGAAAACCCTATAAGGGAAAAACCATGGTGAGGATTAGCTCATAATATAAGTAATTACAAAACTGATACAAAGAGGCTCACTGCTAGAATAGGATGCACTATCCAGAAAGGCTCACAACCCAAGCTCACTGTCATAATAGAAATAAGAAAGAAGATAGAATGTTACACATAGAACATGATCTCAATGCAACATAGAATCCACCACAACAACTTCAACAACAGTTGGAGTCTTCAAGAGATAAAGATACTTCAACTCACTACATTCAACAATCTTGCATTATAGATTGCACTAAATTTCACACCTCAACACCTAATTTCACATCACAACACTCATCTCTATTCCACACCTCATCTCGCATCAATTCACCTTGCATTTATACCACCCGCAACCTAGAAAACATCTTCAATTCAACTACTTTACAAATTAAAAATAGGTTGGCACTAAGAATTCCCACAATAGATAGGAACAAAATTGGACCAATACAAAACTTAATTGGGACCCAAATTAATTCTCACATGCCACACTACACTTTCATTAATGCTCAAACATCTTTGAATGTAGTGTAAATACCAGGTTGATTGTTACCTATACAAACACCATTAAAATTTAAATTACATGCTTCCTCAAATGTAAAGGTGACTTGCAAACCACATAGCACACTTCCATCACTATCTCAAATATTCCTCTACCATCATGAAATCCATCAAACTCCTTTGAAACAATTTGCACCTCCAAAATGTACTGTACATTCAGACTACACTGCCAAACACTGCAACTCTAAAATCCATCTTTCGAAGCACAAGACCATAAATATTCTTGACACAAGAAAGAGATCAACACCATCAACATACCATCAAAAATTTCAAGAGTTGAAGAACAATTGCAAAGAAACATTGAGCAAAAATATTTCTCCTAGACACCTTTGTAAGCAACACTAAATTAGGTCACACAAGTTGGTGAACATAACTTCCTCTAACCATTGATCCAGAAGCCAAAATTTTGGATATAGAAACTATGAACACCTCTATCCAACATATCCAAACCAAACAAGCAAATATTCAACCCAAAATAAATGAAAAGAAAAACCAAAAAACCTTATTTTATCAATTTTCTCAATATCCTTGACATCTTTACCACTACAACAATCATGAACATAAGCTTATCAAAGTGACACCATAGGTTAACACCAGTAACTTAATTGATGAAGACATAATGCACCTAATCAAAGAAACATCATCTCTCAATCAATACATAACTATCACCAATGACAACACAAGCTTGTTGACATTAGTGACAACACCTTCATACTCACAACAATCTCCCCCTTTGTCATTGATGGAAACACAAGATGTGAAAAAACATCAAAGGAAACATACACAACATACTTGCAAAAATATCTCTATCTCTCCCCTAATCAAATTTTTCTCTTTCATATGACATCTCTCTCTCTCTCTCTTTGTATAAACAAATTTTTTCACATGACTCTCTTTCTCTCCCTTTGACATCAATGGAAAAGGACAATATTTTTCATTTTTCTCCCCCTTTGACATAGAACCAAGATACTTGCAACTACCCTTATTACTCCCCCTTAGAAGTATACACCAATCAACTTAGCAACATATATTCCATACTGCAACAATATCACTACCTAGTCCCCCTAGGAGGTAGCCACTGACATTAGTTCAAAAAAGGAATAAATCCATAGATCCACTAGACTGATATATCTCCATATGCATCTAGTTCAAAGGAGGGGCAATAACCCCCAACTTCTCCCAAAGATACTCAAAAGTATCCTAAAGAAGAGCCTTAGTAAATATGTTAGCAATTTGATCCTTTTTAGGTACATATTCAAGCTTTTCTTAATTCTACATAACCTTCTATCTCAAAAAGTGATACCTAATTGGTAGATGCTTTGTTCTTGAATGTATCACTGGATTCTTTGAAATGTTGATTGCACTTGTATTATCACAAAAGATAGAAATCTATAGGCTCATCATACACCACTTTGATATCCATCAATGTTTGTCTCATACATAATACTTGTGTGCAACAAGATGTTGCAATATACTTAGCCTTTATAGTAGATAAAGAAATAGAATATTATTTCTTACTTATCCATGATACAATCTATATCCAAGAAAGAATGCAACACCACTTTTACTTTTCCTATCACCCACACAAATAGACCAATCTGCATATGTGTAAACACTCAATGTGAAATCAATATCCTTAGGATACCACAAACCATAATCCAGAGTACCCTTCAAATATTTGAATATCCTCTTCACTACTGCAACATGTGTCTCTTTAGGATCTTGTTGAAATCTGACCACAAAACAAACTGCATGCATGATATCTAATCTAGTATCAGTTAGGTATAGTAGTCCACCAATCATATATCTATAATTGCTCTAATCATCCTTAGGGGATTCATCATCCTTACTCAATTTGTAACCAGTAACCATAGGAGTACATACTGATTTGGATTCTTCCATTCCAAACTTCTTCAACATTTCTTTAACATACTTTGATTGTGAAATGAATATGCCTTTACCTATTTGATTGATTTGAATCCCAAGGAAGAAATTTATCTCCCCAAACATAGACATCTCAAACTCTTTTTGCATCTCTTCTACAAACTTCGTGCACATAGCTTCATTGTTTCCAAAAATTATGTCATTAACATACACAACCACTATCAAGATTTGATCTTCCTCAACTTTGAAGTAGATATTACTATCTGCGGTGCCCTTATTGAATCCTTGTTGTATCAAATATTTGTCCAACCTTGCATACCAAGCTCTGGGAGATTGCTTCAACCCATACAATGCCTTTTTCAATTTGTAGACCACATGAAGTTTATCTAACAACTAAAATCCTTTTGGTTGTTCCATGCAAACTTCTTCTTTTGATTATCCATTCAAGAAAGCATACTTCACATCCATCTATTACCACTAAATTCCTCAAATCTTCATCAACCTTGACACTTGCAATTTCAAAAATCTTTCTTATCCTTTTTTTGTAACATCTATAAGCTTTTATTTTAGTAGAATATCCAAGGAAGATACCTTCATAAAACCTTGCATCAAACTTTCCTAAGTTTTCATCATCTCTTCTGATATAGCATTTTCTTCCAAACACTCTAAAGTACTTGACAATAGGAATCCTTCCATACCACAAATCATAGGGAGTCTTTGTGTTGTTAGCTCTTGCTTGAACTTTTTTATGTATGTAAACATCAGCATGAATTGCTTCTCTTTAGTAGACTTCTGGTAGGTTAGCTTCTTTTATCATAGTCCTTTCCAAAATTGATGTGATACATTCTCTTGTTCCATAACCAATTGTCATTAATATGAGTCATAAAACATTGATCAACACTCTTGAACTGATAGATATTTCCATCTATCCTCTTTCCAACAACAATCATACTTTCAAACACTTTTTTGATCTCACATACATCATCCTAAAACATAAGATTGTATCCTTTGCTACACATTTGTCCAAAATTCAAGAGGTAATGCCTTAAACCTTTAACATAGTAAACATCTTCAGTATTATGCTTGCCATCAAAATTGATTGAACCTATTCCACAAATCTTAGCACCTATATCATCTCCAAATTTAATAATTCCTCCATCATATTTTTCAAGTTTAACAAACTTACTCTTATCTCTGGTCATGTGATTTGAGTAACCACTATCAATAACCCAATAGTTTGTCTTGTCTAACATGAAAAGAAGATACCAAAGTACCTCCAGTTTTATCCTTTTTCTCTGGAACACTTTCCTTCACACAAATTTCAGAGTTAGCAGAACCAGATTCATCTTTTAAAGCTAAGAAAAAACTTTCATCATCAACATCTCCATAATCACATTTATCATCAGAAATACTACCATCTTCTTTAACATAATATCTTTTCTTGATAATTTTTCCTTTGTTTTCCTTGTTATTCTTGTTCACAACTTTTTTTGGACATCTCTTGAAGCATATTGACCTATATTTCCACAATTAAAACATTTAAAAAGGTAATTTACCTTTGTACTTACCAATGCCCTTTTCTATTCTTCTTACAAAGTTAGCTTCCACATCATCAAGATCATCTCCATCTGAATCTTCAACTTTTTTTTATTTTCCAATCTTGAAAGTAGTCTCCATTTTTGTACTATTTTTCGGACTAATTTTTCTTATTTCAAATGAAGTTGGTGTGCCAAACAACTAATCTCTAGTGTATGCATTAAAATTTGCAACTTCCTTAATAGCAGAAACCTTTTCACTATAAGAATCAAAAAGAGTTCTAAGAATTTTCTTTACCACTTTAGGTTCTTTGACTTGTGCACCAAGACCTCTCATAGCACTTACCAATTGTAGTGTAGAAAATTGTACGCTCTTGAAAACAGTGCAATTTCACACTTAACTTGGACCTATTTTAGCACCCTTGCATTAAATACCCTTTAAAATCATCATTAATAGGCCCCTAAGACCCATTATTTCTGATCTTGAGGCTTATTTCAGCTAAAAACCTGAAAAAATCATCAAAAATTCTAAAAACCCACCCTGAAAATCTAGGGTAGGACTCATTCGCCACCTTGGGCGAATGAGTCCCATTTGGGGATTTTTTAGGGTTTGAGTGGGAAAATCACCTTTTTAATTCAAATTTTTTGTTGATGTCAGCTTTTGAGATTTGGATAATGGTAAATTAGGTGTTAATGCCTATATAAGCAAGCTCCTAAGTCATTTTTTCATCTAAGCAAGCATTTTCAAGAGCAATTTTAAGATCCAAGCATTCAAAGTCTTTAAGCATTCTTTCACAAGAGCATTTAAGTTTCAAAAGCAAGCAAATTTTAAGTCTTGGAGTAGCATTAAAGTGTTTTTGCAGGTCTTCAATCTCACTTTCATTCAATATCTAACATTGCCAAGGGTTGATCATGGTTGTGTATGGTGAATTATGATGGATTCTAGGTTGGGGAGATGCAACTAGCCATCAAGCCAGGCCTAATGATTTGTTTCCTAAGTAATTACATCCTCCATTATCACTCTACATTTAGCCTAAGGAAGGTACAAGCATTATTAGGGCTCATTTGGGTGATTAGATATCTCTCAAAGTGAGTCATCCATTATCATATTTCATTCATGTATCTCATTCTTGCACATTAGAATAGAGTTGCATTGCATTTTAGATTTCCTATTCTTAGACACACTTGAGGCTAAGGCTTATGTTCACATTTACATTCAAGTTTCAATATCTCCATCAAGGTTTAATTACCAAACTAGAGGTTTGATCAAGGAAAACCCTCCATAAGCAAATCAAGTCTATATTATGTTTTACAGGTATTTTTACAGATTTGGATCCAAAAATCAATTTGGGAGAAAAGAGTAGGTGTTGAAGTGAAAATATGAACTTTGAATTCCCAAAAAAGTAGAACATGACTAATTCACCAGAAATGGTGAATGAGTCCCACTACAGGGGTTTTTCAAGATTTTTGCAGATTCAGATACCCTTTTTCTAGAAACCTGTTCCTGTGTAGAAACCTTGATCTGGGATTGATTCGCCCAAACTGACATATGAGTCCTAGTAGGTCAAATTCTTAGTTTTTTTAGTATTTCAGAGCTTATTCAATTCTACTTCAAGTTTCCAAGTACACACTTCTAAGATCCCACCTCTTTGTTTTTTTTTCATGCACTTTTAGGTTATTTAATGAAGGATTGCATTGAATTAGGGTTAAGCATTTTGATTTGCATTTCATTTGTCTTTCCAAGTCTTAACTTGGTGGTGAACCCCTCATTAATTTACATTCATCCCCCATGACAACCCTATTGTAAGATCTCTTTCTCCTTTGCATTGAGATCTCTAGGGTTTGTTCTTGAATGAGAGAGAGTGAAGATTGCTATTCTATCTCCCAAGCATAGAAAGTAACAATTTTCCACTTTTCATTTTGGTGAACTTGCATTTAGAATGTTATAATTTTCATTTGGAGTGCATTATCATCCTAGATCTTGCTTGCATTAGTTAAATGGCATTCTAGGGTTTCTAATTTTGTATTAGTGAAAGTTCATATAGCTTACATTTTTGCATCTCATTTCATTGAAATTCATATAGAATATGCAATTTCACTTAGGTTACGGATCATACAACATAAAAATCATAAAAATTAGTTGTAACTTTCTAATTTTTTTGAAAAAAACCCTCACTAGGACTCATTCACCCCTTTGGGCGAATTAGTCCTAGTGCAGATTTTGCACTATATTTTCCAAAATTTAAAACTCTATTTTTAGGCTTTTGTTTGTTGTTAAAATCTTTTTGTTTCAATTTGCATAGATTTTGTGAAATTTAAATCATTCGAATTAGCATAATTTACATTCATTGCAATTGTGGATAGAATTAGATTCTTGCACTTTTCAATTTCAGCATTAGTTCATAATTTAATTAGATTAGATTACATTTTCCATTCATTAGAAAACAAAAACAAAAACACCTATAAACTGATGAGCCACTTGGAGAAAGTATTGTTATTTGACTATGTCAAATCTCTTTTTCCAAGTTAACCTAACCCTCAACCCTTTTAGTAGTAATGAATTTGACATGTTAGTGAAGCCCTTGAGGAATTCATCTCACAAGGTTCATCCACTAAGGCTAAGGCTTGTCATGATAAACCAAAACCAAGATAAGTTAATGTGATTTAACCTCAACTTATCCTTTACCCACCTTCACACAAACCTCAACCTAAAAACAAGCCTGAATTTACTCTTTACCCACCTAAGAACAACGTTTTGCAACAATCAAGTAATAAAACCATTTCTCATACATCTAACACTAGAAACAATCCACAACCAAAATAACCAACTTGGACAACCTTACCTTTGCCTAATCCCATTTTTCCTAGTGCTCCTCATTTAACTTCTCATAGTTATGATATTGTTGAACAACTTAAAATTACTCCTGCAAAGATATCCCTATGGGACCTAATTCAAAATTCACCTAATTATCACACTATGCTTCAAATAGCTTTACAACAAGTAGTGGTTCCCCATGGTACAAATACAAACGATGTGGCAGATCTAATACAAGGAATGAATACAGTTAATGTAGACATTTCCTTCCATCAACATGAGTTACCTCCTTTGGAATTGAGAAAGAAAAGTGATGCCTTCATAATAATAGCCATTTACAATAGACTAGGAATAAAGAGAATGTAATAACCCATTCAAAATTATTACTTAATTAATATTATTGTAAATGACATATGAATATACTCCAAATTAAAAATATATAAATAGTGGCTAAAGTCAATTATAGCTACACATGTCCATTTAAAATGAGTCAAAAATTCATATATTCACTTCAAAATGCAAATTATAATATTTGGTTTGACTTGGCTCCTAAGGCCTCAAATTCATTACATTGTACATTTTCCATCAAGTGCATGAATGTATTACATCAAGTTACATCATATACTATAATGGTCTTGTGAAAAACTAAGGTTCTTCTTTGACGCTCACCTCCACTAGTGGATGAGAACATGATTGAAGCACTCTATCACACAACAACTAAGATTACGCTTCCCCAGAATTCTTCTGACTTGAAGAATGCCACACCCTGCACAAAAAGTTTAGCAAGAGAACAATCTGTAAGGTGGAATTTGGTTTGTTCCCATACATCAACATGCAATTCTATCAAGTTAGAAAAGAAAATGCATGATCTATGTTAGGAATGGCAGAGAGTGAAATCACAGAGTTCATACATACATAATGAACTATATTTCTTGGCTAAGCGTAATAAATGTGTTGCACCAATAAAAAACAATAGGTTCTGGTAAAACAAACCTTTACTCTTTGAACTCCATTTTGGAACCCATCTTGAAAGGTAACTTTCTAGTATACATCTCCTAACAACTATCTTCCCTCTAGCAACATCGACCCATAGGTGTTCTAGTCAACTAAGATATCATTTTTCTGTTCAAGTATTTAAAATATTCTTTCACAAATGTCTTCAAAAGAAGAAACAAAATACTAATTTACACTCTAAACAAAAATAAAATTTATGATTCATAGAGTAATTCAACAATCATTCATATCATTCTTATGACTATTTTCTACTTATCATATTAAGCATTTTCCTTTTAAAATATACTAAAAACAAAAGAAGGTATGTCACAAGTATGTGTATGTACATAGACGAAGTCTATGTTCATACACATATATGTTCCTACTTATGTTTAAAATTTGTCCATACGTTTTGAAATAAATCATTAAATCAGATTGCAATCATAAAATAGTATTCCATTTGGCTTTTATTTTGTTAGAAATTAAGAAACAAAATAAGCCTTTGTTATCAGTTTCACACATATTGATATTACATTCTCACAATTGAAACTCTACCATTTTTGTTTACTTATGATCTTTCATATTTTAAATAGATCAAGTAATATTTCCTACTAAACAGTTATAAAACAAGTTGTTACATAAGAACATTCACTGTCTTCAACTATTCAAGTTGTTCCAACTAAATAGTTTAATGGGCAAGGCCGTTTTCAACTACTAAGATAACTTAACAACCAAACAATGTCATTTACACAAGATTAATCATTGTTTACATCTTTACAATACTATTTCAAACTAAATAGTTATATTTAATGACAAAAAGTGTCATTTTTCCTACAGAGTATTAATTGACATCTATGTTATATTGTTGTCTCAGGCTAACAAAACTAGTTTTATGTCAATTCTATGTCATTTTTGACAGAGCATTCTCTATTTGCAAAGAAATGAACATACAATACTAATAAAATATTCACTATTAACTTGGGTTGACCCAATTTCATTCATGCAAAACAAAATGCCCATTATTCATCATTTCGAAACATACTCAATGTTGGAAAGTTCATTGGCAACAAGATAAGTAATGAAGAACATAATCATGTATAAATTCTAAGAAAACATATAATGCAAATATTTAGTCAACCTGAGGTTCTTGACAGAACTCTTGCTCCCATGATTATAAGCCAAGTGTTCTCTAGTCGCTCTTAAAGCGGCTACCCATTACATATATGAAATAATATTTAACAATATCATATCTAGAATTTCCCATATGGGCTTATTGGTTTATATACCGTACAAATTTAAATAACATGGAGACTTATGTCTATAATAAACTTCAAGAAATAGCCCATCGATCCTTTAGATCAAAGTAGACAAGGGCATGATGAGTCCACAATTTAAACAAATCCATCGTTCCTATTGAACGAGGTCAGCTTAAGAAGGTAATTAACAATATACATAGTTAAATAAATTTTTTTAGTCACTTGTTTTTCCCCTCCCATTATTGTCCCATCTGATAACTAGTAATACAAATAACAAAAGAAGAACAGGGTATCATTTTCCCTCCCATAGGATCGATAGTCGATCCTCTTCATGGATTGTTCTATGCTAGCTTACATAATTATATTAGAATTATAATACCGATAGCCATTACATGGCTTGCACTTTCATGTGACATCAATTGATGGCCAATTTGTTGAGGCTTTAAGCCTCAACCCTAGGTCCACTGTTAGTCGATAACGACTCTACACAAAAATGGGTTACATTCTAGGCAGGTTGATGGCCATGCGAACCCTCAAGGAGGTTGATCATACACAACCATTTGGCTCAAGCCGACCTTAACATAGTCACAGACCTTCACACGTAATAGTGCTATCGAAATAATAGACAAAAATAAGAAATACTTCTAGTAGATATCGATCTTGATAATAGAATAAATCTTATTCTAAGGGAAATTGATTTACGTCAATTTTGAGCCTTTGAATTTCTTCCCCTATATTTTACCTTCCACAAGCACTTTTCTCTACTTTTTTCCCTCCTAAGCTCGTTAAATTCCTTCATTGTTGTTTTTTCCTCTTGTTCTCCTTCATACAAAAATGGAAACAAATATTGCATGCTATGGTGTCGCCGTTGGCGTTATTTTCTTGTCATTCACCACTCTCTCCCTTATTTTGAGTATCGCCATTATACTTGTGACAAGCCACTACATCCATTGTGGACTGCCTTTAAGATTTTTCATTCATTTTTTAAACAGTGTGATTTGAATTTATCAATTATCGAATTTGAATTCGATATAAAATTAAATATGTGTACATTTATATGTATATGTATGTATATACATACTTATATACATATATTTATATCTTTATGTATTTATTTTATTTCATTCATATTTATTATGTAATATATATATACACATATACATATGTATGTATTGAAATTTATTTACATACATGCATATATATTTATATATATACATTTATGTATAAGTTGTTTGTTTGGAATAACTTATAAGTTCCATTATTATCATTTAATTAAAATAAAGATCTTTAATTTCATCTTGAGCATCCATTTACATAAACTAAAAAGGAATTTTCTTTTCACTCAATTTCCACATAATGTAGTCTCTTATCTTTTCTTTTGATCATTATTTTCAATACTCACCTTTTTTTTTTCTTTCAAACATAGAGTTTAAGTAGACAATTTAATCTACAAGCCATAACTTCAATAATAGAGAATTCAAGTAAGGTAATTCCATTATCTTATATATGCAAATTAATTTGAATGCAAGTCATCATGCCATTTGTGATGTGTGTACCCAGATTCCAACACACTTACCATTTGATCCAACTAGACAATCCTACTTCAATTGTGTTCTTGTCCTTCAACCTATAACCCTACAACTGCACACACCTGCACTTGCAAATTGATCGGTAGCATTCAATTCTTGGTAACTTATAAAATAATTTTCAAAAGTTTGCAAAGTCAACATAAGTTAACTTCTTTCATTCAATTTTCAAATATTCCAAAATCTCAATTTAATATTTAATTGAATTTCTTCAATAATTCAATTTACTGCATTATAATAAATATGCAATAAAATTGGGTTATGACATCCTTCCCCTCTTGGAAGAGATATCATCCTGATGTCTAGTAATTCGAATAAAAGAACATCATATCAAATTTTGAACATTCATGTATATTTCAACATCATATAAAAAAAAAATGTCTATCTCAACATCACATCAAAAATATATGTTTATTTCAACATCACATCGAAAATATGTCTATTTTAGCATCACATC
>VDFB02139267.1:0-14897 GCA_007258455.2 Sequoia sempervirens | reverse complement strand
TGAAATTGGGTACAGTATACCTAGGGAGTAAAATAACTAGGAGGTGGGTGGTGTTTCTTATGCATATATGTATGCACAATGTGGATTCGTGCAGAAGCCTAAGAGACTATCAGAGAAAAGACGATAATTACCCCAAGGATTTGGTCTAATCGAATTGATGATAGGATTCATAAAGGATTTAGAAACTTTTAACAATATAGTTGTTATTGAGCCAAATGGGAATCTTGCAGATAGTCAGAATGAGAGGAAAGCTAGAGAAAAAGCATTAAAATTGTGTTCCTTGGTACCGCTTTTTCTATTCTTAGAGCTATCAAACAACATGATGGATACGTTGTTTCTAAACACAATAGCCTAAGTCCATTCATTCAAATCCATTCGCCTATCATATCTTGTCGGAGATTCAATAATTTATAAAGTTGACTTTAATTGGAGAAGAACCCGTTAATGGTAAATAAGGGATTTCCTTTTTCCATTCATCTAAAGAGTTAGTTACCAGAATATGAAAAGTCGTCATTTTAATCATCTCTTTTGAAAAAGAGGACTCATTACGAAATTGAAAAGAATTTTCTTTGGGGTCTATTTATTGTAAAGTTTTTCAAAATAGAGGGGATCTTTTGGCTATGATATGAGAGCCTCTGTGAGGGATGGGGTAGAGATAGTTATGAGATCATTTTATTATTCATCTAGGGAAAGGAATTATCTTCTAAGCTTAATCTTTGTATAGGGAGATAGAGTCTTTGAGCTCTATTTTATATTCAAAGAATAAGGGAGACATTGTGAATCTTTGTGTTCATTGTCTTCTCTTTAATTGTTGATTTCCTTTGCGAGTTCACAGTTATTCATTCATATTTCCTCTGTTACATCATATTGAGGATGTGTTCATTGCAGGATCTTTGAGTCTTGTTTTGTTCATGTATTTTCTGAGAATTATTTTCTTTCCTCCTCCTTGTCATTCATGGGTGTGAAGTGGGTGATCTTTACGTCATCTAATTTACATTATGTTCATTTTATGCTCATTTTTCGTATCTATATCATTTTTATGTGCAGATATTAGTTTCATTTACTACTTTTTGGTTAAAAGAACACATTAGTTTTATTTTTAGTTCTTTTAATTCCTTGAAAATCATAAGAGGGAGTTGTACCTCTTCAATTTAGAGGGTGATCGCTTTCTCAAAGAGAGCATTCATCTAGGACTATTAGTAATAGAGGCACCTTTTTTGGCTGAGAGTCAACATTATCCTTGCATGCCTTAAATCTCTGCTAACATATTTTTGTTAATTCACTGGGGTAGGGATTGAAGTGCCGGTTCTTCTTCTTCTTAGAAAATGAAGGTACCCTCTCCCCAAGGGATGGTGGAGGTTGGTGACTCTATTAGTTTGGAACGTGCTCAAAAAAATTCTCTGGTAGAAGATTTCCAGTGATGTTCTTTCAATTTGGATTATGGAATTAGTTCCATCCCAACCTTGGTGTGCTCAATTTAGGCCTTTATCATTGCCACAATATTCAGCCCTACCTAAGGGTTCAAGAAAGCATTTTCCAAAGTTTAGTGGAGAAAACTCACAGATTGTTGATGATCATATCCGAGCCTTCACTACAGCCTGTGGAATCTTGGAGGTAAATGAAGAAAATGTATTTGTTCGGTTATTCCTTGAGTCCCTCATTGGAGTTGTTGCACGATGGTTCCAGTCTTTAGAAATGGGATGCATCACTAATTGGGACAACATGAGAAATTTTCTTGAAATATTTGAATCAACAGTTGATGGGGATGTGCTTTTATCTCATTTTTTCAACATAAAAAAGAGAGAAGATGAACTTATGAGGAAGTTTATAGATTGATTTAACAATAAGCGTTTAATGAGGATTCCCCCATAACACCCCACCAGGGGGTGAGATTCAATTGATCATTTTCATTGCAACATTACATCCTGAAGTCAGTTTCCTCTTGAAGTGAAGCAAGGTACGTGATATCGAAGTTGCACAACAAGAAGCCATTGGTATTGAAGATGACTTGAGGTTTCTCTTCATTCAAATGCACCAATTTCATAGTTTTTGATGAATTTTTTAAAAAGAAATTGTCAAATTGCTTCAAACGTTGAAAGAAGGTCTAAAACTTACAGTATGCATTATGAAAATGGAGATGAATCTATGGTTGCTTTGAATGATATATGACCATTATCAATATCCATAAAATGAAGGATGTTTCTTTTCATTTATGGATATTGATGGTCATCATACACAATATAAAAATCTAACTCTAATGGTTTGTGAAAAATCTCTTAATAGTAAGGAACATTTGAATGGAGATGACTGCAAGTGATGAAGAGGTGGATAATGTTTCTTCTTATTCAAATGTTGGTGGTCTAACAACTTCTATTGCAGCCTGTGAGAAATATAAAGCATCAAATATTCTTCCAAATGATACAAAGTTGAAGGATCCTCTACCAAATCATGAAGAAGAGGTACAAGAAAAGGTTAGAAATGATACTATTCTTGAGTCTCCTCTTTTTAAATCTGATTTAGAAATGGATGTAATGAAAAATGGCTACATAAATGAGGATGGAAAGAGTGATGTTGATAAGAATGTTCAACCTCATACCGCTCACATCTTATGTAGAGGTTTAAAGATGCCTAATGATGATTTTCAATATGGAAAAGAAGTTGTTCAATCTCATTTGCAGGTTGTGGAGGAAAAATATTTGAGTAACGAATCTAAAAACACAGAGATGCTTTCAAGAAAACATGAATCAAATCAAGGTGAAGGTGAAGTTAAAATAAAGATTGACAAGGATGCTTTTCTTGATATGAGTTTTGGGTCTCTTTCAGAAGGAGTTGGTTCAGATTAGATTTCAGTTAAAGATACAATTGATACTCAAGAAGGTTCAAAAGAAGATACAAAAGTCTTTGATGAAAGGTGGCTATTTGGCACACTTTTTGGTGAGCTTTTATCCATCATACATCTCAGTTTTTCATTCATGGTTTGGCATAAGTTGCTGAGTTTGCAAGTGCTTCATAAGAACATACCCTTGTTTCACACTGGCATCTACTTCTCCCAACCAGTTAATAGATTTGCATAGTCTCTTGGGAGGTTGGGGTGTATCGCACCTAATTTGGGTGCACATAGGTGTCTTAGGTTGCATTTTCATTTTTGGGTGTTTTGTTTGGTCTCATTTTTGGCTTTCCTCTTGTCTCATATCTTTCCTCGACTCCGTGGCCCAATGGACAAGGCACTGATTTTCCCAGAGATGTTGGAGTTCTCTGAATTTCCGTAGAAAATGCATTCGCCAATCAGATCCACTATTACCCCTATTTTTGGCCATGAAAATTTTAAAACTTCCCCCCTTAAAGATGCCATTTAAGCCTATAATGGTTGTAAAAAAAAATTGTTCCTTTGCTTCCTATAGAGAAATTCACAAAGGTTGGCACACTTTATACTTTCCAGGAGTAAACCCATTGCTATAAAAACATGATGATCTCTCAGTCAACGATATTAGTTGCATAGCAATGAATCATGACTTCTGCATTTTCCTCCATACTACCTGTTTTCTCAGAGGCCTGTGAATAAATAGATTCTCATATTCTATGCCTGAATGACCGAGTCATACTGTTGATAATAATTTAAAGAAAACATCCATCAAAGTTTACACATCAATAAAGAATATATGACAGGGGTGATCATCAAAAGAACATAGTGTTTGGTCTGATCTTCCAAAGGTGGAGAAACATGATAGATTAGAGTTTTAAAGCTAGAAAGTATTGAAACATTAAGAATAATTTTCATCAACTTTTGCATTGGATGAAGCTTCATTCGATGCACCCTGTGATTCTTCAGAATACAATGAGTTCTATGTATGCCGTAACAAGGAACATATTAGTGGAAAGCGGTGAAGACAAAAAGTGAACTGAATAGCTGGCGGTATTTAGAAAAGGCTTGCAAACTTTTCTCGACTCCCGCCATGGTAAAAGTGAAAATAGAAACATCGACAAGTAATTTTTATTGGCTAGCGGCATTTTGTGGTATTCTATGAACCTTTGGCAGTTCCCTTAGTGGTTAAACTAACTTGTCAAAAGTCTGTTTGCATATTAACATGTTATAGGTGGTGAGTTTGTATAATTGTGAAAAAGGCTGCTGGGAGTATGGTTGGAATATTCGAAAGAAGGCTTTTCAAATCACGAGAAAGATGATGTCTTGATTTCTCATTCCCAATTGAATGTTTATGTCATTTCAAGATTAAATGACTTGAGCATGGATGCCAATCTTAAATACAGGCACTACCATTTGCAAAACAAGTGGGGCTTGGTAAATCTTGTGAAGACAATTGAGGCGAATGAAATGTCAGAGGAAGCATGTTACGAGGAAGGAACATTAAATTTCAAAGAGATTTGGTTTGTCGATTATATCCTCCATTTTACAAATGTTGTTACATTTAAACAAGCAATTATGTCAACACTAGAACATAAGGAATAGTCCAACTTTACAAATGGAATATATTACCAAGGCTTAGCAATGCCCTCAAGTATGGTATCCTGACTAATATTGCTTTATGCAATTCGACCTTTGTGCAAAGATTCAGTAACAGTAAAAGTTTGAGTGAGTTTACAAACATAGATACAAATGCAAGCTTCTGAACCAGTGTTTAATGCTATACAAGCCCCCGAGAGACTAGTGGCAGTAAGTGTTGAAGAAAATTACTGATTATGAAAAGCTTCATTTCAAAATTTGGTTATGCATGTCAATTACACAGTGGATGCTCATGAAGTCACGATTGATGGAGAATTTAAAGTCATTTAAATATTGACATACTCAGCTCAGAGTTTGATTGGGCTAAATAGAAGTGGTCGTGGGTGTTCAAATTATTGCGAAACCATTATATCTATTAGATGCCATTTGATAGCTTTGGTCGGCTAAGGGTAATGGTAGATGTATCATTTCTTTGATCATGCTTCTTAAACTCAGCAAAATTGAATCCAGAAGCTCCTTTAGACAGAGATCAAATACCATAATGATTCAAATCAATGTTTGTTCTTATTAATGCCCTATGATATACTGTGTATTCAGATGGAGTTGGCTCGAATCAGGAGATGATTTTAGGTGTTGATGTATTCCATCTAAAGGAAATTCAAATACTAGGCTGCTCGATAGTATCTGGATTCTTGAGTAATAGGGGTGGTACCACAATGCAGAGTCAAGCAAGTGTTGAATGAAGATTCAAAATCTTCAAAATAATACTATTTATAGGTGTAAGTCAGTCCATTATCCAACGATCAGACTCTGAAAGCTTTGGAAATTTTGATGAAACTCGGCAGACAATATACCTGGGAGAAATAACAGGGAGTGCGAGTAGTGTTTCTCATATATGTATGCACAATGTGGATTCGTGTGCTAAGAGACTATCAGAAAAAAGATGATAATTACCCCAAAGATTTGGTCTAATCAAATTGATGGTAGGATTCATAAAGGCTTTAGAAAATTTTAACAATATAGTTGTTATTGAGCCAAATGGGAATCTCGCAGGCAGTCAGAATGAGAGGAAAGCTAGAGAATAAGCATTAAAATTCTGTTCCATGGTACCGCTTTTTCTATTCTTAGAGCTATCAAACAACATGATGGATACGTTGTTTCTAAACACAATAGCCTAAGTCCATTCATTCAATGCCATGCGCCTATCATATCTTGCCGGAGATTCAATAATTTAAAAACTTGACTTTAATTGGAGAAGAACCCGTTAATGGTAATTAAGGGATTTCCTTTTTCCATTCATCTAAAGAGTTGGTTACCGGAATATGAAAGGTCGTCATTTTAATCATCTCTTTTGAAAAAGAGGAATAATTGCGAAATTGAAAAGAATTTTCTTTGGGGTCTATTTATTGTAAAGTTTTTCAAAATAGCGGGGATCGTTTGGCTATGATACGAGAGCCTCTATGAGGGCTGGGGTAGAGATAGTTATCAAATCATTTTATTATTCATCTAGGGAAATGAATTATCTTCTGAGCTTAATCTTTGTATAGGGAGATAGAGTCTTTGAGCTCTATTTTATATTCAAAGAATAAGGGAGACATTGTGAATCTTTGTGTTCATTGTCCTCTCTTTAATTATTGATTTTCTTTGCGAGTTCACAATTATTCATTCATATTTCCTCTGTTACATCAAATTGAGGATGTGTTCATTGCAGGATCTTTGAGTCTTGTTTTGTTCATGTATTTTCCGAAAATTGTTTTCTTTCCTCCTCCTTGTCATTCATGGGTGTGAAGTGGTTGATCTTTGCGTCATCTAATTTACATTGTGTTCATTTTATGCTCGTTTTTCGTATCTATATCATTTTTATGTGCAGATATTAGTTTCATTTACTAATTTTTGGTTAAAAGAATAGATTAGTTTTATTTTTAGTTCTTCTAATTCCTTGAAAATCAGAAGAGGGAGTTGTACCTCTTCAATTTAGAGGGTGATCGCTTTCTCAAAGAGAGCATTCATCTAGGGTTGTTAGTAATAGACGCACCTTTTTGGGCTGAGAGTCAATAATATCTCAAGGTTCCCAATATGTTTACTAATAGATATATACACTACAAGTTAGGTTGTATGACACACACATATGTCCAAATTATAGTCACATTAACTTCAAAAATTATTCTAAAAGAATAATGCAACAAAAAATTATGAAAAGGTATCCTTTCCCTAGATATTGATGTTGGGAATCTATATTTCAAAAATTAGAATTTAATCATTTATAGAAAAAAAGTTATGTTGTATGACACAAATGTTTTTTTTTCTAGAAATTTTTGTTTTTTGTTTAAAAGTATTTATTAAAGGAGATGTTGAAAGATTCATGATTTATTTCAAAAAATTTGAAAATAAATATATTTAGAATCTACACAAATTTCCACAAATCACTAGTTTATATCTATTGGCATATGGCTCGGGGAGATTGTTTATGGCTTCTAGTTTTGTCATTGATGGAAACTGAAGTCATTATTTTGGTCCACAGATCAAGATCTACTTATACCAGCCGAAAATGTAGACGACAGTGTGTTACCGACAGAAAGCATGAAGAACAAGGTATCCAGTTAGATAGTCGATTTGTATGCTTCATCGGATTAAAATCTTGTGTTGTGGATCCCCAAGAAATCTTGTTAAGCATGTATGTTACCTTATTGGTAAGTTTTGTGGTGTTGCAACAATCGGCGTATGAGTTAGGAGATTTGGTAGAGTGATTTTCTATTTATTTGCTCATTACGGCCAACTCAATGAATGTAGCATGTCACGGATGTATAAGGAGTAGTTGTTTAATTGTTTCCAAGTTTTAGAATATTGTTTTGGGTCCCAGCTATGTCTTAGCCGACTTGTGTGGGTACACATTAAAGATTGCTCATGATTTGAGCCGATTGTTGGAGGATATTTCATGTTTTGTAAAAGCTGACTTGAAGCGATGAATTCTTTGTTAGTGGATATATATATGAGATCGGTAATTCATTTTGAAGTATGAATCGAGTGGTGAGAGGGTGTGTGTGTGGAAAAAAGTGCAGAGTAGTTGTATGAGTGTATATCAGAAGGTCCATTGATTGTGCAACATAAGGGTTTTTGTGTAAGCAGAGTAGAGCAGAAGTGCGAATTGGACAGAAGGTCCAAAATCTGTTTTATGTGCCTCACCATAAATGAATCCAGTAATTTGCAGATGTTATCTTATTAGTTCAATTTTTGTTGTAATCACAAACATTTTATAAGGTAGTGAGCCTTCCTTATTTTGAGTAGTGAACTCTAGGTAGTGTGCCTAAATGCAAGTGCATTCCCTTTATTCATACTTTTAATAGACTATAAATTGTGGATTAATTTCCACTGTGGTTTTTCTCCTAATAGGGGTTCCACATGAAAATATTGGTGTTATGGTGCTTTAATTATCTTGTTTATGTGTTGCAAATGGTTTATGATCAGAACTTAAAGTCTAAATTTCCTAAACACTGATTCACCCCCCCTCTCAGTGTTCCCTGAGTCCAACAATTGGTATCAGAGAATAGTTCCTCTATAGAAGTTTAACACCTTGAGGTGGATCTTAGAATAAAATGAACTCTGGTGGTATTCGACAAGAGCTTATGGTGGCACTTGATGATCTTGATCAATCTAAAGCAGAAGTCATGGAATTAAAAGAAAATCTTGTGGATGTTAAGAAATTCATTCAATCATTGAAGGATAAAATCAATGAGTCAAGAGAAAAGAGGAAGGAACTTTGTTCTCAGCTGATGTAGAAAGAGAATAAAAGTTTGGAAGATACATTCACTTGAATCAAACCCTAAAAGAGATAATTGAAGAATGTGAAAAACTTGCTAGAGACAATGCTACTTTGAAGCTTGAGATGAAATTTGTGGCAATAAAGCTAACTAAGGAGATTGAAGAAAGGAAGAAGAATGAGGAGAATTTGGCCCATTCCTTAAAAGAAAAATAAGAAGAATGTAGCAAAGTAAATAGTGGATTCATTTGGTTGGAGATTAAATTGCAACAATCTAGAAACAATGAACAAGAGCTTGAAAGAGAGATAGTTATTCTCATAGATGAACTCACTATTGCAAATGAGTACAAGGAGAAGTTTAGGATTAGTTTTTCTAAGCTTGATGAGTTAGCTAAAGGATAAAAAAATACAAATGATAAGAGAGGTCTTGGCTATGAGATAGGAGAAAGCTTTGGATATAAACACAAGGATTGTAGACAAGGAAATGAAATGAACAAAGGAAAAAGATATCTGGTAAGACAACCCAATGCTCAGAAGTTTAATGGTTAATAATTTGCTTGTAATAAATTTGGTCATATGGCTTCTCAGTGTAGAAGTAAAATAAATTCAAGCAATCCATCATTTCTCGGTCAGTGTTTTAGTTGTAATAAGTTTTGTCACAAGTCAATTGAATGCAGAAGTATGTCTGTCAGTATAAGGAATGTTAAAAGCTACACTTGTGGAAGATTTGGGAATTTCGCTAATCAATGCATATCAAGAGGAAGTCAGTGGAATGAGTGGCCTAGATAGAGAAATCTGGTTTGTTATAGTTGCAACAGATTTGGTCACATTGCAAGATTCTGCAAGAATAGAAACATGGATAGAAGAAGGTCATTATACAAAGGAAGGATTTCCGCGAAAGGTGTTGAAAAGGAAAATAGAAATTATGCATTGGAAGAGATTAAAGAGATCAGATGAAGAAACATGGGTAGAAGCAAAGGTAGATCATTGAAAATAAGCCCATATGGAGCTTCCTTGAGTAATCCCTCTAGAAATTGATCCTGAACCTTGACAGGGGAGTTTTCTGGAAAACATTGGGCCCCCACTTGGGTAGCTAGCATCCAGGTCTAAGAAAATTATATGTAATGGATTTGTGATAGAGAGTTTACCAAATGCATGATGTATTTTGTAGAAATAGAAAAGTAGAGAGGTCTACATATGATTTTTCTGCATTTGAGAAAGCAGAGTTCTTTGGAACTCCTAGGGAAGAAGTATTTAATGCGGTGAAAAGGTTAGGAGAAAGTTTGCAGAAATTGGCCCAGGAACCCTCATTTTCCTGTACTGATGAAGAAGAATAGAAGGAGGAGACTGCAGCGAGAATCCCAAAGGGGTGAGAACATAGGCGTTGGTGGTCTTTGGGTTGTAGAGATTTTTGGAAATTTTTGCACCGGTGAAACTTGTTTGGTATGGAAAATGAAGCAAATCAAAGGAAAAATAAATTTGGATGAATATAGTAGTGAAAAGGTCAAGGACGCATGAAATTTATTGTCTATTGACAAATTGAAGAAGCTTTGAGGTGTGGAACACAAGAGTTTGGACATTTGGACTGAGTTACCTTATTTCGTCAATGCAAAAGTGGTTCAATTTATCTTGAATAGATTGGATGATGATATCCTTGCTCTAGATAAACCCTATCAAATTTCAAAAGAAGTAATAAAAATCTAACAAGATTATGCAATGTTGGTGTTGTTTTGAAAAAGAAGTCGATTTGGAACATTGAAGTCGAAACCCTAATCGGGGTAACAGGAGATCAAAGGGCTCTAGTAATTTCAATGATCAAAGATCCAATAACGAGGTACATTGCACATGGAATTTCATATAAAATTTTCTTTAGGAACATGGAAGGCGCAACCTCGGTAGGCGTAGTATATATCACTCACAAAATGATAATGAAAGATGAATACTTTGATCTATGTGGATTACTAAAGCATTAGTTGATGGAAAATGTGCAATTGATGAAAGATACAGATTACCCCTTCAGGTTTAGTACCCTAGTTATATGCATTATGATGTATTTTCTGAATTACTTTCCTCATAATGATAACGTGGTATGGAAGGGAAAATGAACCTGTTTGTAGAAAGAATTTTTGAACATTTCAATACTCTGGAAAATTGTGAGCAAGTTCATGAAAATTTATTTAGAGAGTTGTTGGGAAAGTTTGGAATAGTTGGCATATCTCTTCTGATAAGAGCAGTTGAAGTTGGGTCCTCTTCCGGTAAGGTGGAGAAGAAGCAGAAAAGGGCTCTAGAGTTTGCAGATGACATTCCTCCAGCACACAAATCTCCAAGAACTAAAGAAAAAGGAAAAGAGCAAGTAATTGTGGATATACCAGATGAAGATTCTAATGATTACACTCCAAGAGATGAACCGAAATCAGTTGAACCAGATGTGATGATAGTAGAAGAAAGCGATGAAGAAGGTGCTTTATTCAAACAAAGATACTGCAGATTGTTCAGGAGGAAGATGGAATGCAATAGATTGTTGACATATGGTTAAATGGACCATCATATGAACAGGACTTCATTGAGAACACTCTAGGAAAATACTTTGTGCTCAACAACATTGAATTGGAAAGTTTGCATAATATACTTCAGGAGAAGAGGTGATTGAATGCATGGGGAGGCTGCTATAGCCTTTGTGCCTGTCGTGACAAAGAAAGAGGAAGAAATGTTCTTACATATGGAAGAGTAGTTTTGGCTGTCTCTTGCAAACTAGAAAATGAATGTGTTAAGCCAATGCATTGACTCAACAAATAAGGTCTACAATTATTGTCTTCGGTGGCCCCATGTGGTTGGTAAATACAAGTACAAGCTGGAGCAAATTGAGAGTGATTTGATCAGAATTGGTTAGGATTACAATATGTTTCAGGACCAGGATGGAGCAGTCAAGAAAAAGATTCATGAGTTTCAAGATAGGCATGCAAGCGTTCACTTCCAGGCTTTCTTGGACTGCAGAAGGTAGGGATCTAGCTTGAATCTCTGATTGGAGGCGGAAAAATTGAGATTTCTAGAAAGGAAGAAATTGGAAGAGTGATTTTACAATTCAAAAATTCTGGCCTTTAGATCATCAAACTGATTCGATTGATAATAGTGTGGGATTGTTAGATGCAGAAGAAATTCTTAGGTGAAGATGATGCTCAAATAATTTTCTGGTTGTGCAATGGTTGCACTTCAAATTTTCTTGAATTTTTGAAGGAATTATGAGAGCTTAGTAAATAATATATTTGTCATTGATTTCAAGGGAGGAAGTGATGAAAGATGCTATCATTTCTAAGGGGCAATGTTTTACGTTGTGTTTTGAATTTAAGTTTGGTTTTGGCGCTGATCATTTTCACTAAGTGTTTACCATGAATACCAAAGGAGATTGTATGGCTTGGGAGATTTTTATGGCTTCTATTGGCTAATTGATAGCGAAGCTGAAGTGATTATCTGATCCCTTAATAGGATCCTACCTGCATAGAAGGAAATGTAGAAGACAGTGTGTTACCGACAGAAAGCATGAAGAACAAGGTATTCAGTCAGATAGTCGATCTGTATGCTTCACCGGATAAATGCCTTGTGTTGTGGGTCCATAGGAAAGCTTCTTAAGCATGTTTTTTACCTTATTGGTAATTTTTGTGGTGTTGCAGCAATTGGCATACAAGTTAGGAGATTTGGTAGAGTGATTTTCTATTTATTTGCTCATTACAATTGACTCAATGAATGTATTGTGTTGCAAATGTATAAGGAGTAGTTTTTTAATTGTTTCCAAGTTTTATATTATTGTTTTGGGTCCTAGCTATGTCTTATCTAACTTGTGTGGTTACACATTAAAGATCGCTCATGATTTGAGCCGACTGTTGAAGAATATTTCATGTTTTGTAAAAGTTGACTTGAAGCGATGAAATCTTTGTTAGCAAATATATATATGAGATTGGTAATTCATTTTGAAGTATGAATGGAGTGATGAGAGGGTGTGTGTGCATGAAAAAGTACAAAGTAGTTGTATGAGTGTATATCAAAAGATCTGTTGAGTAAATTTTTCCTTGTGCAGCAGAAGAGTTTTTGTGTAAGCAGAGTAGAGTAGAAGTGTGAATTAGACAGAAGGTCCAAAATCTATTTTATGTGCTTCACCAAAACTGAATCTAGGCATTTGCAGATGTTATCTTCTCAGTTCAATTTTTTTTGTAATCACAAACATCTTGTAAGGCAGTGAGCCTTCCTTATTTTGAGTAGTGTGCTCTAGGAAGTGTGCTTGAATGCAAGTCTATTCCCTTTGTTCATACTTTTAACAGAGTATAAATTATGGATTAATCTCCACCGTGTTTTTTCCCCTAACAAGGTTTCCATGTAAAAATATTGGTGTAATGGTGCTTTGATTATCGTGTTCATGTGATTGCATCTTTATTTTGTTTATGTGCTACAAATGGTTTATGATCATAATTTAAAGTCTAAATTTCCTAAACACTGATTCACCCCCCCTCTCAGTGTTCCCTGAGTCCAACAATATCATCTTCAATTTCTTAATGGTTTAGTTGCTATAGGTCTTGGAAGATGAAGGTTCAATTAAACATATCGATGTAAATGTCCATCTTGGAAAAAAATTGCAACAAAGTATTGTGATTTCACCTAGATAGACAAATCCCACTAAACCAATTACTGTTTAATCAAGGTTAAATAAAAAATGTTACAAAAATGGTGCAATCTTTAAAGGAATACTTAAAAGTTTTTAGACTGCAAACATTCATACACATATCCAATCACTAACACAACATGCATAAACACAATATGCCCTTCCATTCTTAATCTAATCAAAACACAACATGCATAAACATTCACATTTGAACTAATACAATAAAAGGCTCAAACTAACCATACAAAGTAACTTACTAGCAACAAATTGCAAATGGTATGAGCAATAGATTCATCAAATATTTTCAACACTATATCATCATTACAAATGACCTGAAATTAAATTTGGAAGAAAGAACCACACACATATTAATAAGAAACAATAAAATAAACACCAAAACTTCAATGTCTTTCTTGTATTAACTTCAAAATGTCTTTACAACGATTCCTGACCAACCTTCAAAATGAAGGAAATTTCCTTTTAATATATTTTCAAATATAAATCAAGAGCTGAAATACATATTGATCAATGACCAAGATCTATACAAATTAGGGTGGTTTATATTTGCATTTAATATTGGAGGTGCATTAAATTCTTACAAAATATTCCCCTTTTTTCTCTAATTTAAAATTTTGCTACAAATACTTATTCTAACAGTTTTCTTCATTTTAAAATAAAAATAAAATTCTTATTGTTGATGCCCAAAAAACTTTGCATAACTGGGGGAAACTTTGGAATGGATTCTTGTGTGGACCAACATTAAATCTTGGGCTACATTTAATATTTGGCTTGATTCAGTTATAACCTTTTTCAGCTTTCCCTCCTGACATCTCGGGGATACACAACACCTACTAGGCCAACAAGCATTGACATGAATACATATGCAAGTCCTTTTTTATTTATTTAATCTCCTTCCAATAATAATTTTTGGACAACTCCTTGATTTTTGAGAAGCCATAGCTTTATCTTAAGATCCTGAAAATCAAATACCATCATTAGTAGCTCACATGCTAAAAATCCAATCCCTAAACATCAAAATTAAGCTTGAATGAACTTTTTCGAGATTTCAACTCTGCCATAAAATTTTGGAATTTTAGCCTTGTCATAGAAAGAAATTTTGAATATTTTACTTGATGAAATTTCAAACATTTTAGGAAACTTGGAAATTTTGAAGATTTTATGCTACTTGAAAATTTCAGATATTTTTCCATTTTGAGAAAATTTTGAAATTTTGAAATAGTTTTGAAATTTTCCAAAAATGGAAATTTCTCAAGGAATTTTGGAAAAGTTAAAATTTTTTTGAGTGCCAAATTTTGGAATTTTTGAAGAGTTTTGGGGAATTTTTTGAAAATGAAAATTCAAAAATTACGAGGGCTTGAAATTTTTTGAAAATGGAAATTTTGGGGATTATTGAATTTCATGAATTTTTCGTAGTTTTGATTTTTTTTGAAAATGGAATTTTGAGGATTTGCATCATCTTTGAAAGTTTCAAGATTTTTCAAAGCAAAGAATTCTTTGAAACATGAAACCTTTCAGAAATGCAAAAACTTGGATTCAAAACCATCTTAAGTGTTTTTCAATGAATTTCACCTAGCCCTTAATAGCAAGATACTTCAAATCTCCCCTATTTAATATGATCTTAATAAATAATAGGAAAATGAACCTAAAAAGAAAATTTTCAAGGACCTTTTCTCTTAAGGAGAAAAAGTAGGGAACCTAAAAGAATTAAATAGGAAAGATGGGGTCCCATTAGGATACGACATGTGCAAGGCACAACAAATGCCTCCATTGGGGAATACATTGATTACTCCTTTGAAAGTTGAAATTCATGTAAGAAGAAACAAATGTGCAAAGGAGAATAACAATGGTTTTTTTCCTATAGCTCATCAACTTGCTAAAAAGAATAAAACCTTACCTAATGACCAACCACCCATCCTAGCCAACTTTGATGAAAATTACCTTTCACTCGCCATCCCCATCATTGCATGAATCCACTCTACCACCCTTGCCAAATCATGAATTCAACCTTA
>VDFB02139263.1:0-18643 GCA_007258455.2 Sequoia sempervirens | reverse complement strand
GGAAAATTCGCAGTACCCTTCCCACCTTCCAATGTCTTTGAGAGAGTGCCAGTGGGACCTCGAATTTTGGACTAACCCAGCAGAAAGTGATAGAATATAGACTTCTTCCAGCCCGTAGAACCCTTCCAAGTGTTCAATGTACTTTGAGAACTGCCTCCTTGATTCCAACCCTTGAGCTATCTTGATTGTTCATAATTTTTTGACTAGTGTGCAAGCTTGTGCCAAGCCCTACCATCTAGAAACCCTCTCCATGGTGTATCTATTGGTCAAAAAAAATTAGTTTTTCCTGTTGGAGGTGTTTCACACTCAAAGCTCTCTCATTGAGGTTTGGGTCACCTAATTATTTCAGAGTACAATATTCTAGTGTGTTTTCTTAAGAGCCCTATGAGCAAAAAAATGTCAAACCATGATAGAGGAGTTATCAGAGTTTATGGAATCTATGAATGCTCTATCTACACCTACAAGTGGATATGGGATCCTTCCATGTTGACCTCTCTCAGTATTGGCCAACTCAACACTATTTGAGCAACCAATAATGAATGCATTCTTGAAAAATGTATCCATCTACTGGGGTCCATTACTTTATCTATACTTGGTATCATTTTATAAGTATTTAAGTCCATTAATACTTTCTATTATCCATATACTTTGAGATATATGACTATTTTAGGATTCAAATGCTCCTCAATAGAGGGTCAGAGTTTAATGGTGAAATTTTCATATCAACTCAAATTCTAATTAGTTTTGGGCCTATTATTAGAGGATGAATTAAGATAACTATATATTGACAAATGGATTAAAAACATCCCCTTATATTCTATCTTATCCCATCAACTCATAATGATATTATTATGTAACATTTTTTATAAGCCCAATATTCCTACCCATCCTGTCTTTGGTATTTATGTCTACTATATATAATTGTGATTTTATATTGCAAATGACTGAAAATTAATGGAATTAACTTAACCTAAACTACACAAGTACGAGTGAGGAAAATATTTAAGTTTAATAATAGTATAAACTTTTAAACATAAAATGGAGCTCTCAAATGATTTGAAAGGTAGAAAGGCCAAAAGTGTGAACACCAAGAATACCGATTAAGAGAGAATAATTACATGTAAACTGATTTAAAACATTTTAAAGGCAGAGAAATATAAATTAGTTCCGATTACACCTTTTCGAATTTCGATCCCAATGGGTCTAGAGATTTTCCAAGTTGAGTAATGGAAATACTAGGGAAGGGAGGAACCAAAAATACGATCTATTTCCAAATTGCAGTGGTCTGCATAAGAACAAGTCCAGAGTTGAGACATGGGACAGATTGAGAGAAAAGCAAAATTAAATAAATTCGTCCAATCAAGCACATCCCAATAAGAGGATCGATCTTCATTTTGAATATCAAGTGAGAATCTGTTGAAAGGAGGAATAAACGAATTTCACCAACCATTGAATGGCGCTGGAATTTAATTTTGATGTAAGGCTCTGTCTATATATAATGTAGGGGGTGGAATAGATGAGAGCAGAAAGCGGTTCCCAGCTTTAGAAAAGAAAAGGAAAAATGGAGTATTCAAAGCTTTTGGGTCTTCAGGGCTCCTTGATATGCTTTAATTTTCCCAATGATATCATGTTCTCGGACAGACTGTTTAGCGTTTGGTCGAATTTAGCAGTTGAAATAAACCCAGGTGAATATTGATGCATACCAAAGTGAGAGTTGACATTCTGAGAGGCTGGTGTTTGGCTGTGATCAGCGCTTATAATTTAACAAGAAGATAGAGGCATTTGCAGCAGCAGATAAGTAAGCAATTAGACGCTGAAACGCCCATTCAGGTCGGGGATGGAGAATTTCTGATGAGCGTTGCCGTGGGAACGCCCTCTGTGACCTTCGAAGCGATTGTGGACACGGGGAGCGATCTGATTTGGACTCAATGCAAGCCTTGCGAGGACTGCTTCTCTCAACCTACGCCAATCTTCGACCCCTCCAAATCCTCCACATTTTCTACAGTTCCCTGCGGCGATTCTCTTTGCGACGCTTTGGGGAATACACAGAACGGATGCAATCCAGATTGTACCTTTATGTATCAGTATGGCGATGGTTCCTTCACCAGCGGTGACCTGGCTTACGAGACATTGTCAATTGGGAGCGGCAGCAAGGTTGCAGGCATTGCCTTTGGATGCGGGCATGACAACGAAGGACAAGGATTCTCTCAGGGCGGCGGTCTCGTTGGATTGGGAAGAGGAGGTCTCTCACTTGTCTCACAGCTCGGTTCCAAAGCAGAGAACAAGTTCTCTTACTGTCTTTTGTCCATCACCGACTCTTCTTCACAAACCAGCCCTCTCTTTTTCGGCGAGGGTGCTTCTTTGAGCGGAGCCAAGACCTTCCCACTCATTAAGAGCAGCATCATTCCCACTTTCTGGTACATTCCTATTACAGGAATCACACTCAATGGTAAGGCCGTAGATATTCCTCCTGGAACTTTTGATCTACAACCGGACGGCAGCGGAGGTATGATCATCGACTCCGGAACCACGATCACCTATTTGGACGAAGCTGCCTACTCTCCTATGAAGGATGCAATTCAGTCAGCCATTGATCTCACTCCTGTCGACGGCTCTTCTACGGGGTTGGATCTTTGTTACCAGACATCCGGTCAGATCAGCTTGCCAACCCTCGTCTTCAACTTCAAAGGTGGCGTCGATTACGAACTTCCAGCAGACAACGTTTTCATTCAAATATCTGAAAATCTCCTGTGCTTGGCAATGTTGGGTGAACCATCAGGGAATCCTTCCATCTTCGGAAACATACAGCAGCAAAACTTCCATATCCTTTACGACAACGCTAAGAATACGCTCTCTTTCAAGCCCACTAAGTGTGATTCTCTTTAAATAATCATCACCCTCTTCTTCATTTCCTCTTCCCCTCTCTCTTTCATTTTCGGTCAACTTCCGATGTAATTTGTGATCCTGCCTCCTAAATATGCTTTTTGCACTAGCTAATGTACAAGCCATGTAAATATTAATCTCTATGTGTTGAGCCTTTTCAGTTTTCTGTTTAACTAGTAAATAAAATATTAGAATTTTTTACAGAAATATTCTTTTAAATTCAACAAGTAATATGGACTTGTTGATAGTTTAGATTACGCACATTTGGCGTGCATGAAACATCATATGTACATGTCTTTATGAGGGCAATCGTAACTACTATTACATATTCTCCTCACAATCAATTGTATTAATTGATGGAAATATGCCACAGCATAGCTACTATATCTCATTGTACATTATGGTGGAAAAATATGATCTCATTATTCACAATTCTTGTTGATGCCACAAATTAGTATGCCATATACACAATATTTTTTTGAGTTAATACTTGCCTTAAGATAAAATACCATGATCATTTAGGAGTCCCTCTAAAGATTAAGAAATATACATATATTAAATATTTAAGTTGTATCATCTTGCCACTTAAATTTGGACCTAAAGAAATACAATTTTCAAGTCATGTTCAATTGATACATCTAATATACTCTTTACATTACTTGGTACAACATAAATGGAACATTCGTTAATGGCACCTTTAGTTGTTTTGATGCTCCAGATTTATTTATTCAACCCTAGAGTGCTATGTACCTGTAACCAAACCTAGGCAACATAGGCTTACAATGAAAGCACCATCATTTGGGGCTTGGCAATGATTATGGCTAACTAGGACAATAGGTAACTATTCTACATACTGGTCCCTATAATGACTAATGAGGGAATTCTATATATCATCATAGGATAATTAAACACAAGTGAAGTAATAGACTAGATCCTATAGCTTAGAAATACACTCTGTGAGAGAGTGTTCTACTCATTTTTAACTAAATACCTAGGCTAACACTAGCTTATTGATTTTATAGATCATGAAACAAAATTGTATCCCGTTAAATTAATCACATTTTTAGTATACTAATGGCCTTTGATATCTTCTTTCAAAGTTGAACAAGTTACCTTAATTTTACTCATGGAAGATGTTCTTTTCCACCTTGTCCCCTTTGGTAAAGGTTCTGAATAGTTTTGCCAAACTTAGAAGGTTTCTTCTTCAAAGCAATTTCTGGATAAGCATCTCCCATCCAATAAGATTAAGGGCATCCATAATATCATTGACCCCTCTAAAACCACCAATTTCAGGATTCTTCTTAAAAGTCTATTTTAAGGGATTCTTCTTCAAGGAGAACCGGAACCTTCTATGTAGTCCCTCCAATGGTTCATCTTCTTTTTGAGACATTCTAAAAAAAATCATCTCTTCTTCTATCAACTCCTCTACAGTAGTCCTGGTATTTTTCCAAGAACTTTTTCTTCATAGTGTCCCAATCTGGAACATCATCTCTTCCCAATCCCATAAACCATCTTAAGGTAGAATCCTCAAGCGTTATTGAAGCCAATTTGAGTCTATATGCATTTTGTGTAGTCATAACTTCTACATAGGACATAAAACTCAAACAATAAGGTATATAGATCATCACTAACCAAGACATAGAAGACATGAAATGTTGAAGGAGGTATATTCTTCACGACTATTGACCTCTCTTGGCTGGAAATGGGGAACTCAAAAGTTACATGTTCTAGTGGGTCATCCACCGATGCATCAACCATGGTTTGGAAGGTCTCCTTTGTATTTAGAGTACATGTTGGTGAAAGGGAAAGTTCTTCTTCAGGGATACTCTCACTCTAATCACTGTAATTACCAATACCCTGTCTAGCTTCGGGTGATGAGGGCAGAAATATTCCAAGGAATCTTCTCACCTCCACATACAATAGGTGTGAATTTGTATAGTAACGACTCTAGCACAATGTTAGTGAAATGTACTAGTATTGATGGATTAAAACCTAATTTCTTAATGCTCAAAATAAAATAATAAATTATGAAAACTTGAAATAATGAATCTTCAAGTAGCAACATCCCTCAAAATGGTACCAAAATGTAGAGGCTCACTAATGTTCAAAGAACTTATGTCAAACACACAACTCAAAGGATATCCTACTGAACAATCCACTAAACCCTTAAAAAAAATTCATTTAATTATCAACTAGGGATAACGTAATATTTTCATGATGATGGCACTATATGTGCATTCAAAGACTTGTCACTATCTATATCATCCTAGCATAGGTGTTTACACACACTGAAAATCATAAATTGCATAATAGTAAAAATAAGTAATACTTAAGTTATTGCTACAGGTACTTATAGATAAAGATTGTGACTAGTTCACTGTCAAGAAATAGAATTTGTAACTAATGTTGCTCACTTGACTAATTTGTCTCACTCTAAATGAAAATGCATGGAAATAATTAAAGCTTGAATATAGGACAAGATCTTCTTCACATTCACCACATGAAGAATCAAATTAAGAAAAACATAATCATGAAAATAACTATTGTAGTAGAAAAAAATGTGTAGAAATAAAAGTGGGGAATAGTTACCTTGAGTGGCCCTTGCTCAACTGACTGTCTCCATAGGATAAACTCAAATCTAGCTCCTCAAACTAATTCAACACAAAAGTATCTAAAAAATATTTTCATTGCATAACTCAAGATATCACAATCCAAAGAGGTTCTTCTAGAATATCTAATTCATAAGATAATGATTGGAAAATAAATATTGTTTTGAAAAGAGGAAAAATAGGTTTTGAATGGACCTGAAACCATTTACAAAAGGTTTTGAAAGGACTCGAAACCTTCAGGTTTTAAGGGGACCCAAAACCTACACCAAGGAGATCAAGTTGCCTGAAAGAAAAGACAAAGACAACTAGCAACACCAAAGGGAAAGCAAGCTAGCACCTAGCCAAAAGCCAGCGAGCAGCCCAAACAAGAACCAAGCTTTTACATGAATCTTACACTCATTGGTTTTGACGGGACCAACAACCCACCTATAGATTTTGAAGGGATCCACAACCCTATACATCCAGAATTTAACAGGGACCTTGACCCCAGTAATATAACTTGTATAGCATAGATCTGGACCAAATCTCCAACAACAAAAGTTTCAGAGCCCAGTAAACCACCCTTTCCGCCTCTATAGGAAAGGTAACCATAAGTTCATAAGGCAACAATAGTGGCCTTGAAAAGCCATCTGATCTCTCCCCAACCATAAGAGAGAAACTGAAGCTCAACCATATCGTGGTGACAGCAGCACCCCCTACCCTTGAGAGAGAACACCATAAAGATCAACTCTCTTTTCAAGATCTTCACCTCTATAGAAGATAAAGAAAAGAAGACCGCGTGTAGGCCAGCATCAACTCTCATGCATCCACAAAAAAGGGTATCATTAGCCCCCCAGCAGTTCATCCAAGCGTAATCAAACGCATCCCGCTCCACCTCTATAGGAGAAAGGTCACTGCCAGCCACATCCATCTCCCCCTCAATAGAAGATAGGACCACCTCTATAGGAAAGGCCAGAGTAACCCAAAGATACACAATAGGATTCAAGCATTTTTTAAATAGAAAATCAATCTCAGAATGCAAATGCCTATCAACCACCAAAAGCAGAAACTCAATCAAAGGCCAAACGACCACCGAGTGCAGAAACTCAAACTCAGAGTGCTTAGGAAAAAACAAACCCCAGGAGTAACAGGGGTTCTCACGCAACAAAGTAGTAAAGAGAAGGCCCAGCAAGAGAGCACACCAAGCAACCCTAAAATTCAAGTTAGAGCCAAAGAGAGGCCAAAACTCCTCACACACCACCACTGGGAAACACCACTGAACCATAAAGAGGGGAAAAGAAAGAACCAAAACAAACGAAAAAGAGAAACCCCAAAAAAGTGGCACCGAACACACCACAGGAAGGAGCTAGGAACAACCAAGAAGAAGCAAGAAGAAGAACAAACAAACAAGAAGAAACCCCAAGCTCTCCTACTACGTTGAGTAGGAGCAAAGATAGACCTGCACTTCAACCACACTTCTTCAAGGAAGTCACCACAACAAACCCATCGTACACACATGGCCCAAAAAAGAAACAAGTGGGGCAACCAACATCCAATCCTAGCCAAGCACCACAAGAAGGAAGGAGAACCAAGATTCTGCTAAAGAATGACAACCGAAACTCTCGAAACACATCCACAAAACATACACCAACAAGCAGTAGAGACATGATCAACAGAAGGAAATGCCACCAAAGGAAGAAACAGACTCTCCATAGCACCCCACGAAGCACAAGCACCAACCATAGCAGGCCAACTACAAGCCACAACACCAAGCGAAGCAAGCACAACCTCCCCTGCAAGCCGACGCCACCAAACCAAGATGCCAAAAAGTGTCCCAAAAACCTCCTTAGACGCAAACGAGAGAAAACCCTGTGCCAAAAGAGCAGGAGAAACCAACGATAAGCAGGATTCACCGGCATCATCTTTACAATCTTCGCCTCCATCATCAGTAGAGTTTGAAACCCCGCCCCCGCTCCTATTCCCACCCAATACCATGTCTTGGAAAATAAATACTGTTTCTACAAGAAAAGAATCTAATAAAACATATCTATTTACCATATTTTGTATTTCAACCAACTAACTAAATCGAACATTGAACCTTTGATATAGGTGAAAGGGAATCTTATTAGAACAAGGAATCAAAACAAGAATATAATCATAAATCACCACTTTATACATAATAGAGCATGATAGAATTTGAGTAACTAAAACATACCTAAAAAGGTAGAAGAATTGGAATAGGACTGTAAGTCTATTACAACTATTTAAAACTAAAGCATAGACCATGGAAATAGTCATGTTGGATTCCAAATCATGGAAAAACTATTCTCTAGAAATCTTATTAAATGATGCAATGATTCACAATAATTCTCACAAATAGACGCCTCCAATATGAAATTGTTTCATTATTCTAACTTCCCCTGGATTGCTATCTAAAACTTCCTTTGGATACAAGTTGTTCCTTCTAGTTGTTGTGAGCTACACTCTGCTTGCTCTAACTCCTTGTCTACAAAGAGTTAGTTCACACAACATCTACACAATACTAATAACCATATCTTAAAAACAAATATTCATTACATTTTATACATATTCACATATTAACCATACAATAACTATCATATCATAATCATATTTATATAGACTTAAATCAGGTCCAAGTTCGCATAATGATCATAAAAGATAGTAAACTTTTAGGAATATATAAGAAATAAGTAACTCGAAATGTCTAAAAGAATGTACTAAAATAATAGAAAAATAACTAATAGTTATCCTCATCATGTTTAGGATTAGAAGGAGAGTTGAAGACCAAGGCTTTAGCAGTAGTGCTATAAGAGGACACTCCTTCATCTTGCTTAACCGAATATTCAACCATGGTATCTTGGATTAAAACAACCTGATTCGATGTTTCCTCTACCAAAGACTTTGATACCATACTCAAATTATGTATTCCTATTATTGTTTTTCGTTATTTCTAAATCTAGAATTTCCAGTATTACACTCATAGGATTTAATTGAATTGAAACCTCATTCTCCCTGCTCCAATCTAGAACCTTTAGAGGAGAAGGATCCTTTTCCACTTGGGCATCCATCAAATCCTTATCTTCCATCTTACTTTTTGGAGGGATTTTCTCTGAGGCTTCAATACTCTTTAATTCAGCCTCATTAGTCACTAAGGATATCTCTGAGAATAAGATAAAATTATAATTGTGAAGGATAGTTTTATTGATTAGTATGTTTTCTTGATCCCTACGAGCCTCCCAAGGTTGTGTAGCTTGACACAAGAATTTTGTACTTGGATGAATCTTTAGGTGGTAGAAATGACAAAAAGTTCTAGGCCCTTGGAGGAAGATTTCTTATCATAGATTACACTTCTAGAATGAATTTGGATAGCTCACATGTGGTAGATATTTAGTGGTACATATCAAAACACAGAGCTATACAAGGGCTTTAGTGTAAAATGGTTCAACCATGCTTCATAAATATACCCATTTGATTGCACAAAATTTCAATTATTTTTAGATCTTTGTATTCAAGGAGTGGGGTTTAAAGTAGAACCCAAAATAGTACAAAATTTATGTCTATAGAATGGGGATTAATGTTGGGGACCTAGGGTTGGGTATACAATCTCGTTCCTTGCAAAAATCATGTCTTCACTTTGAAGAAAACATCCCTTGCTTTCTTCGAGGAGAAAATAGTGATAAAAAACCCCTTGCCCTGATCTATGTAATGAAATTCATTGACTTCAACCTAATGGTCGTCAACCCATTTAATTAGATCATTTTTGGAGGGGCTACGGTTCAAAAACTTACCAATAATAGCTCTTTCATGAAGTTGCCTAATTTGGTAGTTGATAAATTCTTTCAAGAATGTTTCCTGGATATCAACTCTGAGACTTTTATTCCTTTCTTGGGCCCTATTAAATTGCTTCACTAGAAGCTTCACTTCCTTTTGTTGTAGTTGATTCCTCAAGTTCTTACCATTTTGCTAAAAGTTAGGGTTTTAGCTCTCCTTGTTATACTTTTTAATAAGTTTTGAGTAGGATTTTGGCTCCATGGTTTCCCTGGTAAAGGAGAGTTAAACGGGGCACCAAATTAGCTTGGTTTCATAATGGAGATGTTGTTAGGAAAATTCGCAGTACCCTTCCCACCTTCCAATGTCTTTGAGAGAGTGCTAGTGGGCCCTCGAATTTTGGACTAACCTAGCAGAAAGTGATAGAATATAGACTTCTTCCAGCCCGTAGAACCCTTCCAAGTGTTCAATGTACTTTGAGAACTGCCTCCTTGATTCCAACCCTTGAGCTATCTTGATTGTTCATAAGTTTTTGACTAGTGTGCAAGCTTGTGCCAAGCCCTACCATCTGGAAACCCTCTCCATGGTGTATCTATTGGTCAAAAAAATTAGTTTTTCCTGTTGGAGGTGTTTCACACTCAAAGCTCTCTCATTGAGGTTTGGGTCACCTAATTATTTCAGAGTACAATATTCTAGTGTGTTTTCTTAAGAGCCCTATGAGCAAAAAAATGTCAAACCATGATAGAGGAGTTATCAGAGTTTATGGAATCTATGAATGCTCTATCTACACCTACAAGTGGATATGGGATCCTTCCATGTTGACCTCTCTCAGTATTGGCCAACTCAACACTATTTGAGCAACCAATAATGAATGCATTCTTGAAAAATGTATCCATCTACTGGGGTCCATTACTTTATCTATACTTGGTATCATTTTATAAGTATTTAAGTCCATTAATACTTTCTATTATCCATATACTTTGAGATATATGACTATTTTAGGATTCAAATGCTCCTCAATAGAGGGTCAGAGTTTAATGGTGAAATTTTCATATCAACTCAAATTCTAATTAGTTTTGGGCCTATTATTAGAGGATGAATTAAGATAACTATATATTGACAAATGGATTAAAAACATCCCCTTATATTCTATCTTATCCCATCAACTCATACACATATTATTATGTGTAACATTTTTTATGTCTACTATTCCCTACCCATCCTTTACATCTTGGTATTTATGTCTACTATATATAATTGTGATTTTAGATATTGCAAATGACTGAAAATTAATGGAATTAACTTTAACCTAAACTAAGCACAAGCATGAGAGTGAGAAAAATATTTAAGTTTAATAATAGTATAAACTTTTTAAACATAAATGGAGCTCTCGTAAATGATTGAAAGGTAGAAAGCGCTAAAAGTGTGAACACCAAGAATACTGATTAAGAGAGAATAATTACATGTAAACTGATTTAAAACATTTTTAAAGGCAGAGAAATATAAATTAGTCTCCCCGATTACACCTTTTCGAATTTCGATCCCAATGGGTCCAGAGATTTTCCGTTGAGTGCACGGAAATACTAGGGGAAGGAGTGAACCAAAAAAATACGATTCATTTCCAATTGCAGCGGTCTGTATAAGAACAAGTCCAGAGTTGAGATGGGGACAGACAGAGAAAGCAAAATTAAATAAATTCGTCCAATCAAGCACATCCTAATAAGAGGATCGATCTTCTTATTTGGACAAGTGGGAGAATCTGTTGAAAGGAGGAATAAACCAATTTCACCAACCATTGAATGGCGAGGGAATTTAATTTTGATGTAAGGCTCTGTCTATATATAATGTAGGGGGTGGAATAGATGAGAGCAGAAAGCGGTTCCCAGCTTTAGAAAAGAAAAGGAAAAATGGAGTATTCAAAGCTTTTGGGTCTTGTGGCCTTGATATGCTTTACTTTTCCAATGATATCATGTTCCTCGGACAGACTGTTTAGTGCTTGGCCGAAATTTAGCAGCGCTGAAAATGTAAACCTAACGGTGAATATGACGCGCATATCACAGCGAGAGTTGAGCATTTCTGAGAGGTTGCTTGGCTGTGGATCAAAGCAATGACGAATGAAGAAGATAGAGGTGCATTTGCAAAGCAGCAGATAAGTGGGCAATTAGGACGCCGAAACGCCCATTCAGGTCGGGGATGGAATTTCTGATGAGCGTTGTTTGGAAACGCCCCTGTGACCTTCGAAGCGATTAGACACGGGAGCGATTCGATTTGACCTCACGTAAGTTCGGTGAGGACTGCTTCTCAACCTACGCCAATCTTCGACCCCCAAATCCCTCCACATTTTCTGCATACAGCGTTCCCTGCGGCGATTCTCTTGCGACGTTTGGGGAATACAGACCGATGCAATCCAGATTTTCGTAACCCCTTTATGTATCAGCATGGCGATGGTTCCTTCACCAAGTAGACCTGGCTTTACGAGACATTGTCAATTGGGAGCGGCAGCAAGGTTGCAGGCATTGCCTTTGGATGCGGGCATGACAACGAAGGACAAGGATTCTCTCAGGGCGGCGGTCTCGTTGGATTGGGAAGAGGAGGTCTCTCACTTGTCTCATAGCTCGGTTCCAAAGCAGAGAACAAGTTCTCTTACTGTCTTTTGTCCATCACCGACTCTTCTTCACAAACCAGCCCTCTCTTTTTCGGCGAGGGTGCTTCCTTGAGCGGAGCCAAGACCTTCCCACTCATTAAGAGCAGCATCATTCCCACTTTCTGGTACATTCCTATTACAGGAATCACACTCAATGGTAAGGCCGTAGATATTCCTCCTGGAACTTTTGATCTGCAACCGGACGGCAGCGGAGGTATGATCATCGACTCCGGAACCACGATCACCTATTTGGACGAAGCTGCCTACTCTCCTATGAAGGATGCAATTCAGTCAGCCATTGATCTCACTCCTGTCGACGGCTCTTCTACGGGGTTGGATCTTTGTTACCAGACATCCGGTCAGATCAGCTTGCCAACCCTCGTCTTCAACTTCAAAGGTGGCGTCGATTACGAACTTCCAGCAGACAACGTTTTCATTCAAATATCTGAAAATCTCCTGTGCTTGGCAATGTTGGGTGAACCATCAGGGAATCCTTCCATCTTCGGAAACATACAGCAGCAAAACTTCCATATCCTTTACGACAACGCTAAGAATACGCTCTCTTTCAAGCCCACTAAGTGTGATTCTCTTTAAATAATCATCACCCTCTTCTTCATTTCCTCTTCCCCTCTCTCTTTCATTTTCGGTCCACTTCCGATGTAATTTGTGATCCTGCCTCCTAAATATGCTTTTTGCACTAGCTAATGTACAAGCCATGTAAATATTAATCTCTATGTGTTGAGCCTTTTCAGTTTTCTGTTTAACTAGTAAATAAAATATTAGAATTATTTACAGAAATATTCTTTTAAATTCTACAAATAATATGGACTTGCTGATAGTTTAGATTACGCACATTTGACGTGCATGAAACATCATATGTACATGTCTTTATGAGGGAAATCGTAACTACTATTACATATTCTCCTCACAATCATTTGTATATCTGATGAAATATTACAAAGATAGGCTACTATATTCATTGTACATTATGGTGGAAAATATGATCTCATTATTCACAATTCTTGTTGATGCCACAAATTAGTATGCCATATACACAATATTTTTTTGAGTTAATACTTGCCTTAAGATAAAATACCATGATCATTTAGGAGTCCCTCTAAAGATTAAGAAATATACATATATTAAATATTTAAGTTGTATCATCTTGCCACTCAAATTTGGACCTAAAGAAATACAATTTTCAAGTCATGTTCAATTGACACATCTAATATACTCTTTATATTACTTGGTACAACATAAATGGAACATTCGTTAATGGCACCTTTAGTTGTTTTGATGCTCCAAATTTATTTATTCAACCCTAGAGTGCTATGTACCTGTAACCAAACCTAGGCAACATAGGCTTACAATGAAAGCACTCATCATTTGGGTTATAATGATTATGGGCTAACTAGAATAAATAGGTAACTATTCTACATGTTTGTCCCCATAACACTAATGAGGGAATTCCTATATATCATCATATAGATAATTAAAGACAAGTGGAAGTAATAGACTAGATCCTATAGCTTAGAAATACACTATGTGAGAGAGTGTTCTACTCATTTTTAACTAAATACCTAGGCTAACACTAGCTTATTGATTTTATAGATCATGAAACAAAATTGTATTCCGTTAAATTAATCACATTTTTAGTATACTAATGGCCTTTGATATCTTCTTTCATGTTGGACAACAAGTTACTCAATTTTACTCATGGAAGATGTTCTTTCCACCCTTGTCCCCTTGGTAAAGGTTCTTGAATAGTTTCTCCAAACTTAGAAGGTTTCTTCAAAAGGTAATTTTGATACATCTCCCGATCCAATAAGATTAAGGGCATCCATAATGTCATCATTGACCCCTCTTAAAACCACCAATTTCAGGGATTCTTCTAAAAGTCTATTTTATGGATTCTTCTTCAAGGAGAACTGGAACCTTTCTATGTAGTCCTCCAATGGTTCATCTTCTTTCTAAGACATTTTGAAAATGTCATCCCTTCTTCTATCAACTCCTCTACAATAGTCCTAGTATTTCTTTGGGAATTTTTTCTTCACAGTGTCCCAATCTTAACAACATCTCTTTTCAAACCCATAAACCATCTTAAGGTAGAATCCTTCAAGGTTATTAGCCACTTGAGTCTATATGCATTTTTGTGTAGTCAACTCTACATAGGACATAAAACCTAAACAATAAGGTATATAGGATCATCATCAACCAAGACATAGAAGACATGAATGTTAAGGAGATATATTCTTCAAGGCAGTTGATCTCTCTTGGCTGGAAATGGGGAACTCAAAAGTTACATCTTCTAGTGGGTCATCCACCGTTGCATCAACCATGGTTTGGAAGCTCTCCTTTGTATTTAGAATAGATGTTGGTGAAAGGGAAAGTTCTTCTTCAGGGATACTCTCACTCTAATCACTGTAATTACCAATATCCTTTCTAGCTTCAGGTGATGAGGGGAGAAATATTCCCAAGGAATCTTCTCACCTCCACATACAATAGGTGTGAATTTGTATAGTAACGACTCCAGCACAATGTTAGTGAAATGTACTAGTATTGATGGATTAAAACCTAATTTCTTAATGTTGACAATAAAATACTAAACTATTAAAACTTGAAATAATGAATCTTTGAAAGTAGCAACATCCTCGAAAATGGAACCAAAAATGTAGAGGCCCACTAATGTTCAGTAAACTTGGTGTCAAACACACAATTCAAAGGGCGTCCTACTGAACAATCCACTAAACCCTTAAAAAAATTCATTTAATTATCAACTAGGGATAACGTAAGATTTTCATGATCATGTCACTCTATGTGCATTCAAAGACTTTTCACTATCTATATCATCCTAGCATAGGTGTTTACACACACTGAAAATCATAAATTGCATAATAGTAAAAATAAGTAATACTTAAGCTATTGCTACAGGTACTTCTAGATAAAGATTGTGACTAGTTCACTGTCAAGAAATAGAATTTGTAACTAATGTTGCTAACTTGACTAATTTGTCTCACTCTAAATGACAATGCATGGAAATAATTAAAGCTTGAATATAGGACAAGATCTTCTTGACATTCACCACATGAAGAATCAAATTAAGAAAAACATAATCATGAAAATAACTACTGTAGTAGAAAAAAATGTGTAGAAATAAAAGTGGGGAATAGTTACCTTGAGTGGCTCTTGCTCAAGTGACTGTCTCCACTCAAATCTAGCTCCTCAAACTAATTCAACACAAAAGTATCTACATAATATTTTCAATGCATAACTCAAGTTATCACAATCCAAAGAGGTTATTCTAGAATATCCTATTCATAAGATGATGATTGGAAAATAATTATTGTTTTGAAAAGAGGAAAAATAGGTTTTGAATGGACCCGAAACCATTTACAACAGGTTTTGAAAGGACCCGAAACCTTTAGGTTTTAAGGGGACCCAAAACCCACACCAAGGAGATCAAGCTGCCCAAAAGAAAAGACGAAAACAACCAGCAACACCATAGGGAAAGCAAGCCAGTACTCAGCCAAAAGCCAGCGGGCAGCCCAAACAAGAACCAAGCTTTTACACGAATCTTACACTCATTCGTTTTGACAGGACCAACAACCCACCTATAGATTTTCAAGGGATCCACAACCCTGTACATCCAAAAGTTAACAGGGACCTTGAACCCAATAATTTAACTTGCATAGCATAGATCTAGACCAAATCTCCAAGAACAGAAGTTTCAGAGCCCAGTAAACCACCCTTTCTGCCTCTATAGGAAAGGTAACCATAAGTGCATAAGGTAGCAATAGTGGCCTTCAAAAGCCATCTAATCTCTCCCCAACTATAAGAGAGAAACACGAGCTCAACCATATCGTGGTGACTGCAGCAACCCTTACACTTTAGAGAGAACACCATAACGATCAACTCTCTTTTCAAGATCTTCACCTCTATAGAAGATAAAGAAAATAAGACAGTGTGTAGGCCAACATCAGCTGTCATCCATCCACAAAATAAGGCATCATCAGCCCCCCAGCAGTTCAAATAGGCGTAATCAAACGCATCCCACTCCACCTCTATAGGAAAAAGGTCACTGTCAGCCACATCCATCTCCCCCTCAATAGAAGATAGGACCACCTTCATAGGAAAGGCCAGAGTAACCCAAAGATACACAATAGGATTCAGGCATTTATTAAACAGAAAATCAATCTCATAATGCAAATGCCTATCAACCACCAAAAGCGGAAACTCAATCAAAGGCCAAACGACCACCGAATGCAGAAACTCAAACTCAGAGTCCTCAGGAACAAACAAACCCTAGGAGTAACAGGGGTTCCTCTGCAGCAAAGCAGCAAAGAGAAGGCCCAGCAAGAGAGCACGCCAAGCAACCCTAACACACTAGTCAGAGCCAAAGAGGGGTGAAAACTCCTCACACACAGCCACTAGGAAACACCACCGAACCACAAAGCGGGGAAAAGAAAGAACCAAAACAAACCAAAAAAGAGAAACCCCAGAAAAGTGGAACCAAACACACCACAGGCAGGAGCTAGGAATAGCCAAGAAGAAGAAGGAAGAAGAACAAACTGACAAGAAGAAACCCCAAGCTCTCCTACTACGCCGAGTAGGAGAAAAGATAGACTTGAACTTCAACCACACTTCTTCAAGGAAGTCACCACAACAAACCCACCGTAGACACATGGCCCACAAAAGAAACAAGGAGGGCAACCAGCACCCAATCCTTGCCAAGTACCGTAGGCAAGAAGGAGAACCAAGATTCCGCTGAAGAACGACAACCGGCACTCTCAAAACACATCCACAAAACATACACCCACAGGCAGCAGAGACATGATCAACATAAGGAAATGCCACCAAAGGAAGAAACAGACTCTGCATAGCACCCCACGAAGCACAAGCACCAACCATAGTAAGCCAACTCCAAGCCATAGCACCAAGCAAAGCAAGCACACCCTCCCCTGCAAGCCGACGCCACCAAACCAAGATGCCAGAAACAGTCCCAAAAACCTCCTCATATGCAAACGAGAAAAAACCCAGTGCCAAAAGAGGAGGAGAAACCAAAGAAAAGCAGGATTCATCAGCATCATCTTTAGAATCTTTGCCTCCATCCTTAGCAAAGTTTGAAACCTCGCCCCCACTCCTTTTCCCGCCCAGTGCCATATCTTGGAAAATAAATATTATTTGTAAACAAAAAAGAATCTAATAACACATATCTATTTACTATATTTTGTATTTCAACCAACTGACTAAATCGAACATTGAACCATTGATATAGGTGGAAGGGAATCTTATTACAACACGGAATCAAAACAAAAATATAATCATAAATCACCACTTTGTACATAATAGAGCATGATAGAATTTGAGTAACTAAAACATACCTAAAAAGGTAGAAGAATTGGAATAGGACTATAACTCTATTACAACTATTTAAAACTGAAACATAGACCATGGAAATTGTCATGTTGGATTACAAATCATGGAAAAACTATTCTCTAGTAATCTTATTAAATGATGCAATGATTCACAATAATCCTCACAAATAGACGCCTCCAATATGCAATTGTTTCATTCTTCTAACTTCCCCCGGATTCTAACTTCCCCTGGATTGCTATCTGAAACTTCCTTTGGCTACGAGTTGTGCCTTCTAGTTGTTGCGAGCTACACTCTGCTTGCTTTGACTCCTTGTCTACAAAGAGTTAGTTCACACAATATCTACACAATACTAATAACCATATCTTAAAAACAAATATTCATTACATTTTATACATATTCACTTATTAACCATACAATAACTACCATATCATAATCATATTTATATAGACTTAAATCAGGTCCAAGTTCGCATAATGATCATAAAAGATAGTAAACTTTCAGGAATATATAAGAAATAAGTAACTCGAGATGTCTAAAAGAATGTACTAAAATAATAGAAAAATAACTAATAGTTATCCTCATCATGTTTAGGATTAGAAGGAGAGTTGAGGGCCAAGGCTTTAGCATTATTGCTATAAGAGGGCACTCCTTCATCTTGCTTAACCGAATATTCAACCATGGTATCTTGGATTAAAACAACCTGATTCGATGTTTCCTCTACCAAAGAGTTTGAGACCATACTCGAATTATGTATTCCTATTATTGTTTTTCATTATTTCTAAATCTTCAATTTCCAGTATTACACTCATAGAATTTAATTGCATTGAAACCTCATTCTCCCTGCTCCAATCTAGAACCTTTAGAGGAGAAGGATCCTTTTCCACTTGGGCATCCATCAAATCCTATCTTCCATCTGACTTTTTGGAGGGATTTTCTCCGAGGCTTCAATACTCTTTAATTCAGCCTCATTAGTCAATAAGGATATCTCTGAGAATAAGATAAAATTATAATTGTGAAGGATTGTTTTATTGATTAGTATGTTTTCTTCATCCCCACGAGTCTCCCAAGGTTGTGTAGCTTGACACAATAATTTTGTACTAGGATGAATCTTTAGGTGGTAGGAATGACAAAAATTTCTAGGCCCTTCGAGGAATATTTCTTGTCTCTAGATTCCACTTCTAGAATGAATTTGGAAAGCTCATGGTAGATATTTAGTGGTACATATCAAAACACAGACCTATACAAGGGATTTAGTGTAAAAAGGTTCAACCATGCTTCATAAATATACCCATTTGATTGCACAAAATTTCAATTATTTTTAGATCTTTGTATTCAAGGAGTGGGGTTTAAAGTAGAACCCAAA
>VDFB02139260.1:0-53282 GCA_007258455.2 Sequoia sempervirens | reverse complement strand
TGCCGCCCAGTCAACCATGTCATGACGAATGAGCCTCTCCATCCGTCTGAACGAAACCATCCTCAAATTACTGTCTCGAATAGCCTTGATGACATGTGGTCTCCCATCAACCTTAAATTTCATCTCCATGTCACGCAAATTGAGTGTGAACTCACCCAAATCGTGCAACCATGCCATCCCTAACACCACATTAGTATCTCCCATGTTAACAACATAGAATTCAGTCTTGAATTCATAGTTGTTCAGTCTCATCAGAAGATCAGTAATCTTTCGGTCACATCTGAGAGTATATCCATCAGCCACCTTGACTCGAATACCCTCGAATGCCTCTGTCTGGATGCCACGCCTCTCCACCAAACGTGCATCAATGAAATTGTGTGTAGCACCAGTATCCAACAATTTGATCACCTTCTAACCTGCTAAGAGCCCACGAAGTCTAAACGAACCATCTCTCTGAAGGCTAGTCAAATGGGCTTCCTGTAGCTTCCTTCCACCTTTGTGTTCACCCTCATTTTTGGACCTGTCATCATCTGAAAGCTCGGAATCAGCTTGCTGGTCTGACAGATCAGATTGCTCTTCGCCCTCATAAAACCATTCCATATGATTATTTTTGACCTTAGGACGAAGTGGGCATATATGTTTTTCATCGTAGGGTGCCTTGCACCAGAAACACAACTTTTTCTTTCTCAATTCGTTCAATGTTTCTCGGTCAAAGGGTGGTGCATTCTGTCTCTTAGGATCCGGTTGATCCTTCCTTCTGTCAAAGGGCCTATTCCTATCATTATTCCTGTCAAAAGGCCTATTAGGCCTCGTGTAGGGTGTTGACCCAGAATTGAACTTGCTGCGAGGTGCTGCAAGCTCCATGCTTCGCGCCTTTCTCATGGCCTCCTGAAGTGTAGGAGGGTCAAAAGCCTTGACCCAACCTCTCATAGGTTCTGTCAAACCCTCAACGAAGAGTATAATGAGTCTCCGCTCTGAAATCCCTGTCACCATGACTGCCACTCTCTGAAACTCGCCAATATAAGAATCCAAGCTACCCGTCTGTCTGAGCTGAGCTAGCTCCCTGAAATAAAGTTCCGGATCCTTCCTATCAAATCTCTCTATGAGCCTGCTAGTGAACTCCTGATAGGTATTGACTACATGATGGCCAAGCGTATACATGCCGTGATGCCACCAATCATGCGCTATCCCATCTAGATGCAACGTAGCAAACTTGATGGCCTCGTCCTCCTGCATCGGTCTCAATGAAAGGTAGTTGTCCAATTTCTGGACCCACGACCTTGCTGATGTCTTATCGGACCCATCAAAATATGGCAAGGTAATCTTGCTAACCGCATACTGCAAATCCCTGTTCACCTGTGGCTGTGGCTGGTGATGCTGAGGGGGTCTACGGTCAAATCTGCCTCCTCCTCTGGGTTTATAAACATCCATAAACTCATGAAACGTAAGTGCCTGCCGGATCTCAGGTGCTAGTGACATGTACTCACCATGAAATCTCGTCACATCTGCCACTGACATGCCATTATGTGGCTGAAACTCCTGATGCTGCCCCTGATGCTCTGCCCCCGGAGTTTGTGGTGGAGTCTCTCTAGGTAAGAAAGTAGGCTGACCTGGCCTACGCTCCTAATAGATCGGTGACGGCTGACGTGGTACTGATGCCAAAGGCCGATCTTACCAGTGCGCCAATCGGGTCTAATCAGATATAATGAAGTCGGTATGATAATCGCCCGGATAGTGCCCATCAACCGACATCATGTCCATCATGTTATCATGCCTGCGTCTGAACTCCTCCTCTGTAATATCACCCTTTGCATGTGCCTTCCCTGTATCCCTAACTGTCTCTGTAGGAATCTCGCGATCTGCCATTAGGGTTGCAACACTGTTTTCACTGCTGTTAGAGCTGGATCTGTGAATGCCTAATATACCTGACACTGTCTCACCTTCTGGAATCGGTGGACCTGTCCAATCTTCGGCTCTGCCTGTCCCTACGCTCTTAATATAATGAATAGTATCTTTGCTCATGAAAAAGCAACTAAAAAGCACACTGTATTCTGAAAAAGCAACTGAAAAAGCACAGGATGGCAGGAAATCTGTGCTCTGATACCACTGTAGGAACTCTGGTGGTTCTCAACCCCGATACTCTACTGAAATACTGGGTTTTGATAGTTTTGTGTATTTTGTATTTTTTTTTTTGTGTTTTGAAGGTTTTCAGACAAATAGCTAAAAGCTGCGATTTCACTAATAAATTGCTAGAAAATTCAAAATAAATTGAAATGCAAAGAACAAGCTCAAATCTTGATCATATATCGTAGGCGCTTCATTATTATTATTATTTTTTGAGCTTTTACAATGCTAAAAGATTGAACAAGTATATATAAGATGCGTTTTAATTCAAAAACCTGATTTCCTTTGCCAGGCGCCAAAAGAACAGAGAAAGAATGTTCAGATGAATGAATAGATGAATCTCCAGCCTCAGAATCGATGCAGAAGCTCTCAGTAACCTAGCCGCCCAAGACCCCTCTACCAGAAACTGGTAAAAGGAGGCGTATCTCTCTGGAAGGAAAAGTACGGCCCTGCTGGTAACAACAGTACGGCCTGTACAGCAGCAACACAAGAATATAGTACGGCCTCCAAATAAATGTCAGATCTCTGAAATAGAACCTCTGATGGTGCGCCTCAACTGCCAGATGAATAATCTCTGCTAACTCTGAATGTATAACTCAATGATCTCAATCTGTAACTTCTGAATGAAGTCACCCAGATGCAATCTTAAACTGGTATTTCACAGTCTCAGTCTGCCAAATTCCTGAAGAGGTATCGTTCTCCAGAAACGCTTCGTTTGCCAGAAACCCTAGGGTTTGCAAACTCCAATGCTCAGAGCAATTAAGACAAAAGTTGAATAGCATAACATAATGGTTCGATTTTGTCTTTCCTGCCAATATATACTTCCTTGAGAAAATTCGACCCTATAGCTCTTTTAATAATCATTTAATAAAAAATGATTAAATTTGTCTTTTAGTCTTAGGAGAAATACTTTTAATAATTGGCGCCATCATTAATGAATAAAAAATATTCATTATACCAAATATTAATCTCTTTATTATAAAGTATAATAAATACTTTATAATATGCCAATTAAATTAAATATTTAAATATTTCAATAAAGTGACTTTAGTATAAAGTCAAAATATTAAATATTCATTAAATCATTAAATACTCCTTATTTCTCCGTCTGATCACCAAACTGAATAACTGGGTCGACTCTGAGCTGAATAGTTGAACCAGGTGCCCTGCCCAAAATAGCAGCTTCCGCCTGACCTAACTTTCTAAAAATAGAAAGTTTCTGAAAATGCACTCTGGAAGATTCTGCCAAGGCCCAACCTGAAACAACTGCAAAACTAGAGCTACCAAACACTGAGTAACTGCCCCAGATGATCCTCTGCACAATCCTGTCAGCCTACGAGGATCGAAATAATAGGCTAACCTCGTCACCAGCTGCGCTGACTAGGATGGGGACATCACAAGGTTCTTTTCAAATAAAATATAGTTTTATCTCTTTGTAATCGATTTCATTTATCATTTGAGTTCTGGAAGTGAATATATGTATGCGCCTTCATCTGGAGATCAATATTGATGCGTAGTTATTATTTATTTATTTTTTATGAATTTTTAAAGCCTTCTAGAGCAAAATCGCAATTTACTGTTTATTGCAAAAAAACCATCAAAAACTCAAAAAAATACAAAACAGACAAAAATCTTCGTTTCTAGTTAAGGGTTTGGGTTGAGAGACACTTGGTCTCTTACAGTGGTATCAGAGCACAGTTTTCCTGCCATCCTGTGCTTTTTCAGTTGCTTTTTTAGAAAACAGAGTGCTTTTTGGTTGCTTTTTCATGAGTAGAGACATCATTCATTATACTAAGGGTATAGGTACAGGCAGAGTTGAGGATTGGACAGGTCCACCTATTCTTGAAGGTGAGATAGTGTCAGGAGTATTGGGTATTCAAAGATCTAGCTCCAACAGCAGTGAGAATAGTGTCGCAACCTTGATGGCAGACCGTGAGATCCTTGCAGAGACACTTAGGGATTTAGGGAAAGCGCATGCAGAGGGTGACATTACTGATGAGGAGTTCAGACGCAGGCATGATAATATGATGGACATGATGTCTCAGTTGATGGGCACTATGAGACAGTATACTCCATCCTAGCCGCACTATATCCAGATCGGACAGTCGAGCAAGACTGCAGGAGTGGACCAGCCTTTGGCATCAGCACCACGACAGCCATCATCGATCTATCATGAGCATAGGCCTGGACAACCTACATTCATACCTAGAGAGACCCCACCTCCGACTCCGGGGGTAGAGCAGCAGGGGCATCATCAGGAGTTTCAGCCACGTAATGGCATGTCAGTAGCGGATGTGACTAGATTTCACGGTGAGTATCTATCATTAGCATCTGAGATCAGACATGCATTATCATTTCATGAGTTTATGGATGTTCATAAACCTAGAGGAGGAGGCAGATTTGACCGTAGAGCTCCTCAGCACCAGCAGCCACAGCCACAGGTGAACAGGGATTTGCAGTATGCAGTTAGCAAAATCACCTTGCCATACTTTGATGGTTTTGATAAGACGTCAGCGAGGTCTTGGGTCCAGAAGTTGGACAATTATCTTTCACTGAGACCGATGCAGGAGGACGAGGCCATTAAGTTTGCTACTTTGCATCTTGATGGGCTGGCGCATGATTGGTGGCATCATGGCATGTACACACTTGGCCATCCTGCAGTCACTACTTACCAGGAGTTCACCAGCAGGCTCATAGAGCGTTTTGACAAGGATCCGGAACTCTACTTCAGGGAGCTAGCTCAGCTCAGACAGACAGGTAGTCTGGACTCTTATGTTGGTGAGTTTCAGAGGGTTGCAGTCATGGTGACAGGTATTTCAGAACGGAGATTGGTTATACTCTTCGTCGAGGGTTTGACAGAGCCGATGAGAGGTTGGGTCAAGGCATTTGATCCTCCTACCCTTCAGGAGGCCATGAGGAAGGCACGAAACATGGAGCTTGCAGCACCTCGCAGCAAGTTCACTTCAGGTTCGACACCCTACACGAGGCCTAATAGGTCTTTTGACAAGAATAGGCCCTTTGACAGAAAGAGGGATCCACCTGATCCTAAGAGACAGAATGCACCACCCTTTGACAGAGAAACACTGAATGAACTACGGAAGAAAAAATTGTGTTTCTGGTGCAAGGCACCCTATGATGAAAAACATGTATGCCCACTTCGTCCCAAGGTTAAAAACAATCAGATGGAATGGTTTTATGAGGGAGAAGAGCAATCTGATCTGTCAGACCAGCAAGCTGATTCTGAGCATTTAGATGATGACAGGTCCAAAAATGAGGGTGAAAACGAAGGAGGAAGGAAGCTACAGGAAGCACACTTGACTAGCCTTCAGAAAGATGGGTCGTTTAGACTTCGCGGGCTTCTAGCAGGTCAGAAGGTGATCACTTTACTGGACACGGGTGCCACACATAATTTCATTGATACATGGTTGGTAGAGAGACGTGGTATTCAGACAGAGGAGTTTGAGGGTATTCGAGTCAAGGTGGCTGATGGGTACACCCTCAAATGTGATCGAAAGATTACTGATCTTCCGATGCGACTGAACAACTATGAGTTCAAGACTGAATTCTATGTTGTTAATATGGGAGATACTGATGTGGTGTTAGGGATGGCATGGTTGCACGATTTGGGTGAGTTCACACTCAATTTGCGAGACATGGAGATGAAGTTTAAGGTTGATGGGAGACCTCATGTCATCAAGGCCATTAGAGACAGTAATCTGAGGATGGTTTCGTTTAGGCGGATGGAGAGACTCATTCGTCATGATATGGTTGACTGGGCTGCAGAGTGTATGTTGATGCCAGCACAGCAGGAGCAGCAAAAGGGTGAGTACCACCCAGACATTCAGATATTGAGGACTAAACACTTCAAAGTGTTTAGTGACATTCCACCTGGTAGACCTCCAGATAGAGGCACTGAGCATATCATCGAGTTGGAGGAGGGCGCAAAGCCCGTTATGATCACACCCTACAGACATCCGAAACGACTCAAGGATGAGATGGAGAAGACCATCAATGAGTTATTGGCTATGGGACACATTAGACCTAGCAAGTCACCTTTTGCTTCATCGGTTGTATTGGTGAAGAAAAAGGATGGATCACTTTGGATGTGCATAGATTAGCGCCAGCTCAACAAGAGGACAATTAAGAACAGGTACCCGATACCACGCATTGATGAGCTGATTGATGAGTTGCACGGTGCTATTTTTTTTACGAAGATTGATTTGAGATCCGGTTACCACCAGATTCAGATGAGGGAGCAGGACATTGAGAAAACCGCTTTCAGGTGCCATTGCGGTCACTTCGAGTTCTTGGTTATGCCTTTCGGTCTAACCAATGCACCTGCCACCTTTCAGGCTACTATGAACAGGGTCTTCAGTTCTCAACTGCGGAGATTGTAATGACCCAATTCTGCGTAAATTAAAAATTTTCCAATTCTCACTTTAAACATGTAAAGATAACAAGTAACAAAGATAATACAATAAAGTTCTTCCTTTCTTTATTGATAAATACGTACAAGTTACAACACGTTTTCTCATGAATTTCTTTTTCATTGCAAATACAAATCAGAGAACAAAAGTAATACAGTTACATACATAGCTCGTAAGCTTTTGCACAAATAGAAGTAAGAATGTCCAGGAGTTCTTCCTTTCAAATCTTGGTACATCGGTCGCTTGCTGTGGAGGATAAACATCACTCGGGCGCTTTTCCGCCAATCACGGACTTATAATGTGGTCCCCCGCATGATCATCTTGCAATGAACGACCCTCCCTTCGAAGAAGAGATTGGTAGGGTATCCTTTAACGATTACCAACTGAGCATAGTGCTGTGTCCTACACAACTAGATTCTTGTATCCCACAATCTCAACCTAGTATGTACTTATTGGACAACTGTGAACTGACAATGTAATCTTCTTCTAATCTAAGAGGATGTAGGTACATTACATTACTATGGCCATAGTGTTTTGATTCAGTAAACGACCGATAAGTCATCTATCACTTACACTACTCAGGGCCGATTTGCCTTTGGGCTACCTTACTCTATGCGTAGGACATGTCCTTCAATGGGTTCGGTTTACCCCAGATTTCCTACCTCAAACAGTTTACTGGAAATGAGTCTTCAAGCAAGTGTTTACTATCCTATCTCCTGTTTCCGGAAATCTTTATCCTAGGAGCGAAGCTTCCTAATGTTAACCTAATAACATAAGCTAGGAATACACTTTGTATTGACATCATTTCGTTCCTAAAGGTTAATACATATTCTACGTACTCTCCATATACGGAGATCATACAAGTTTGAAACTCCAAACAAATGCATAACCGTTTAACATTATAAATCAATCATCACACACAAGAGACAGTCTTGTAGTACAATGCATATAAAATTAAGTTGATTTAAAATCCTTTAATCAAATTAAATCCCTTCTTTTCAAAAACGCCAATTCCTATTAAATCTTTCTTAACCAAATTGAATCTATTGAAATGCATTAAGCTATCTCCTTTAGCTACATTGTCATTCCCTAACTTTTACCCTTGCATAAAATGAAGTCCCTTAAATCATTATTCAATAATAGATTATCAAACAACAAATGAATGCTAGGAACAATTTATTTATTTCACCTCAATGCAACCAACATTTCTAAAAACAGTAAAAGAAAGACAACTTTAAGCTTTAGTCTTTTATTAAGAAACATGCCTGTATACGCTCCTTTCCAATATTCCTCTATCAGCAGTCTTCTATTGTTGAACACAGCAAACAATCTCCTCACCCAGAAATTCTCCACAGAAAGAATGCTATTGATTTCTCACAGTAGTCTATGAAATACAACTGAAGAATACTCTAATCCTTAACTGAAAATACTTTGAACAGAATAGTAACTATAACTCACAGCCTAAGCTCTCAAATTGCAGTGTATAAACTCTCTAAAAACGCCACAGATGAGAAAGGAAAAGAATGTATTCGAATGAAGAATTGTGAAGTATTTATAGGCCGCAATAAGAATAGTTTCCCCATTTCTGGGCATGTAACTTGACAGATTGCCATGTTTACCAGGTCAAATTGTCACTTGTCATCCTATCAAACCCTCAGTCATGTTTCCCAAGATGATTCAACCTCTTTGGAGCCAGCAGTTGAAGAATATTTCAACTCTGCAAACAAAAACGCCACCTACAGGAATGTTTTGTTGCCAGCCGTATAAACTCAACATAATTTTATTGTTGCGTTCTAGGTCAAGCTTCAAATCGATCCAACACAGAAGTTCGTTGCTATTTTCCTGGTTTTGAGCTTTGAAAACTTCTTCTCTCATTTCCAGTTGCGCAAGAGCTTCACGGGAAAGTTCATTTTTATTTCCATTCGTTTTTCTAAAGTTCGAACTTTTCAAATATGTCTTTTTAATGAAGTTCGCTATTTTGAAGTGTTAAATATTTCACACGGCTACCTTTTACATTTAAACTTCCACAATATATGAATTGCGAATTTCATCCTTCCATTAATAATACTTATTCTTTAAACATTGAAATTGTTTTCCATTATTTAAATTTTAATAATTTATATTTGCATATTTTATTTATGAATGTATTATTTTAAACATTAATATTTATTTATATATAAACGTATTTATATATAAACGTATTTATATATAAACGTATTTATATATAAATATATATTAATTTTAATATTAATACATTTAATTTATAAAATATACAAATATATTATTATTTATACATCCTTTATGTATTTAAATAATCACCTTATTAATATATATATTTATATATAAATATATATGTAAATCCCTTAGACAAAAATATAGTTCCCTTATTTATTTTATTATAAAATATTATTATAGTCTTTAAATATATTAACACAAATATTTAAATACCCGAGTATTTTAAATATATATATTTAATATAACTATAATAATTTTATATATAATCGTTAATATTTAATTACTTAAATATATATTTAACAAATATACAAATATATCGTGAGCCAGTCAGCAACTCGATATTTATATATATATATATATATATATATTTACGTAAAGTCACCAGGGAATAATAATATAATATTATTATTAGCTTCATTATTCATAGGCAATAGGTAACGTGGGTATGTATATATATGTATTTCACTGTACGCAGTGTACACATAAATGTATGTATATCATGTCGTTACGTACATATGGGCATATCCATCTGCCGAGCATATGTATGTATTTGACATGTATATTCATATGGATACGCGTACACGTATACACATACTCACTTGACCTTTTAACGTATATCCATTCACGTTTTCCAAATCATGGTCAAAGCACAGTAAGTCAGACAAATAAGTAATCATCACTTTTCAAAGCATAAAGAAGTAAACATAACTCCAAGCCTAAGGATGACTTATCTAGACCAACATAACTGACTTGGTTTCTCTGAACCTATACTGACGTGTGTGTATGCTCATTTGGTACTCGTTACTGCTTACCGGACCAAGTTCCTCCCTGAGTGATATTTCTCCTCTGCCTGGAGGATTGGTCCTCTTTCCTGCACACCGTGACACAACAACGAGAGTCATATGCTCAAAACGAAGTAGGATACATGAAACATTTCCAAAAGTTAGATTATTCACAAATCAATAACCTTCTATTTTCTTTTATACAGTATTTCACCAAGAATAATATCAAATGAAACATCATTCATATTGAAAACAAGGTACAAGCATCATTAATTCACCTCCAGAATTCACATTTACTCTATCTAGTAATGGTAAATTGTAATGTCACAATTTGGGATGTAACAAGATTTGTATTGGTCTTCTTCAACGACATTCTGGTATACAGCAGGTCATGGGAGGAGCATTTAGCTCACTTAGACACAGTTTTGGGTATCTTGGCTAAGGAGTCCTTTTACGCCAAAGAATCCAAGTGTGAGCTAGGTATGGAGGAGTTGTTGTATCTGGGGCACATCATCAGTGCCAAGGGAGTTAGTATGGATCCTGAAAAGATCTGGTCTATAGTGGAGTGGCCAGTACCAGAGAACCTTACGCAGCTCAGAGGATTCATTGGGTTGTGTGCTTTTTACAGGAGATTTGTTAGTGGGTTCTCACGTCACGCCGCACCCCTTACTGATTTGACAAAGAAAGGGGCTTTTACTTGGTCACCACAGGCGCAGGAGTGCTTTGACAGGTTTAAGGTGATCATGACTTCATGTCCAGTGCTAGCATTGCTTGACTTTACGAAGTCATTTGATTTATTTTGTGACGCTTCAGGAGAGGGCATTGGTGCCGTTTTGATGCAGGAGAGACACCCTATTGCTTTTGAGAGCAGGAAGCTTAGGGGTCCTGAGAGGTTTTATAGCATTTATGACAAGGAGATGTTAGCCATTATGCATGCTTTGGCTAAGTTTAGGCAATACTTGGTAGGCAGCAAATTCAGTGTCCGTATAGACCACAATAGCCTGAAACACTTCCTTGGACAGCGAGACCTAAATGAGAGGCAACAAAAATGGGTCAGCAAACTGCAGTCGTATGACTTTGACATCACCTTCATTAGGGGAAAGCAGAATGTTGTAGCTGACGCCTTGTCTCGTAGACCTCAGTTGAATGCCATGGCACAGATCTTAGAGGATTGGAGGCATCGGATTATTGCAGAGTATGCTAAGAACCCATGGGCTTCTAGCATTGTTGACAGGACAAAGCAGGATAGTAGGTACACCATTGTAGATGACTTGATCATTTACAAAGGACGGATTTTTCTGGTTCCTGGTTCTGAGTTGAGAGCTACAGTTTTGAGAGCCTTTCACGATCTTCCTATGGCAGGCCATCCCGGCTACTTCAAAACATATAAGCTGGTTCGGGAACGGTTTACTTGGAAAGGGCTAAAAACTGATGTTCTACAGTATGTATGAGAGTGTTTTGTTTGCCAGCAGAACAAGCAGGAACACACATATCCTGCTGGATTGCTTCAGCCACTTCCGATACCTGACAGGAAGTGGGAGTGTTTATCGATGGACTTTATCACGGGTTTGCCGAAAGCCCAAGGTAAAGATTGCATCTACGTGGTGGTTGATCGGTTGACTAAATATGCACACTTCTTCCCGATTACGACTACATTCACAGCATCGCAGACTGCAGAGCTCTTCTTTAGGGAGGTATTTTAGTTACATGGGTTGCCTCGGACGATAGGCAGCGATAGAGACAGTCGGTTCATGAGCAACTTTTGGCAGGAGTTGTTCAAGCTTTGTGGGACCGAACTAACACTGAGTACCAGCTACCATCCGCAGACAGATGGACAGACAAAAATTGTCAATAAGTGGGTGGAAGGTTACTTGCGCAATTACATAGCTGGACAGCAGAGAGCTTGGGTGAGGTGGATATACCTCTGCGAGTATTGTTATAACTCTACTCACCACATGACGATACAGATGACGCCCTTCATGGAATTGTATGGGTATGAGGCACCCAACCTTTTGGATTTGATATTGAGTGATAGCAGAGTGTCGAGTGCAGGGGATATGATGCAGAGTCAGCAGGACATTTTGAGGTCTCTTAGAGACAATATCTAGCGGGCACAAAATCAGCAGAAGCAGTATGCTGATTAGAAGAGGGTTGAGCGTTCCTTTGATGTGGGTGATATGGTGTATCTTATGTTGCAGCCGTATCGTCAGTCTACTCTGCGGAAGAGTGGTGCGGAGAAGTTGAAACCTCGTTACTATGGTCCATTTCGTGTTGTCAGACGAGTGGGCGAGGTTGCTTATGAGTTGGACTTACCAGCAGATAGCAGGGTTCACAACGTGTTTCACGTTTCTCGCCTGAAGAAGGCATTGGGTCAGCATGTGATACCCTCTCGGTTTGCCACCCCTTGATGCGAAGGGAAATTGATACTAGTACCTGAGGCCATCCTCGAGATGAGAGAGAGACACCTTCGGAGGCGGGTGATCAGGGAATATCTGATCAAGTGGAGAGATTTGCTAGTTGAGGATGCTACATGGGAGTCCGAGGAGATTTTACAGCATCCAGAGTTGAGATTGCTTGAGGACAAGCAATTTCAGGGAGGGCGGACTGTGATGTCCCCTACCTAGTCAACACAGTTGGATTTGAGGTTAGCCTATAATCCTGGTCCTCGTAGGCTGACAGATATGTGTAGAGGATCAATTGAGGCAGTTACCCGGTGTTCAGGAGCTTCATTCTTTCAGTTGATTCAGGTTGGGCCTTCGCAGAGTCGTTCAGAGAGGTTTTTCAGATACTTACTATTTTTAGTAAGTCAGGCAGGCGGAAGCTGCTATTTTTGGCAGGGCACCTGGTTCAGCTGGTCAGCTCAGATTCGACCCAGTGCATCTGTTTGTTGGTCAGATGGAAAAATAACGGAGTATTTAATGATTTATTAAATAATTAATATTTTGACTTTATATTATAAAGTCACTTTATTAATGTATTTAAATATTATGATAATGGCGTATTATAAAGTATTTTAATACTTTATAATAAAGTGGCATAATTAATATAATGAATAAGTATTTATTCATTAATGATGGGGGCACCAATTATTAAAGATTTTTCCTAAGTCCAAACAGGCGAATTTAATCATTTATTTAAATGATTATTAAAAAGAGGGTTTGGTCGAATTTCTCAAGAGGGGTATATATTGACTGCCAAGACAAATCGAACTCTTATGTCATGATTATTCAATTTGTCTTATTTTGCTCTGAGCATTGAAGTTTGCAAAACCTAGGGTTTCAGCAGACGTTTGATTTTGAAGAACGATACCTCTTCAAGATCTGGCATACTGAGGCTGTGGAATACCAGTTGAAGATTGTCAAACTCGGTGACTTCATACAGAGGTTGCAGTTGAGCTTATTGATTCGATTTAGGCAGAGTTTTGCAGAGTTTACTCATCAATGGTTTGAGGCGACTTAACAGAGATTATATTGCAGAGATCTAGCACTTCATTTATTGCAGCCGTACCATATTGATTGTTGCTGCTGGGCCGTACTGTTTGTACCAGCAAAAGCCGTACATTTCATCCTAGAGAAATACGCCTTCAGTTATTATCTTCTGTTGATTGGATCTGGTGCGCCTAGGGTATCTGGAGCTTCTGCATCGCTTTCAGAGTCTGGAGATTAATCTTTTCATTCAGCCGTACCATTCTTCTTTGTTTTCTGGCGCCTACAAGTCTACAGGTTCTTTTCAAATAAAATATAGTTTTATCTCTTTGTAATCGATTTCATTTATCATTTGAGTTTTGGAAGTGAATATATGTATGCGCCTTCATCTGGAGATCAATATTGATGCGTAGTTATTATTTATTTATTTTTTATGAATTTTTAAAGCCTTCTAGAGCAAAATCGCAATTTACTGTTTATTGCAAAAAAACCATCAAAAACACAAAAAAATACAAAACAGACAAAAATCTTCGTTTCCAGTTAAGGGTTTGGGCTGAGAGACACCTGGTCTCTTACAAATACGAACTTAATTTCCCATATTTCCTAAATAAGAGTTCATAAACAAGTAGGCATTAACTGATAAGAAAAAGGACAATCTAGTAACAGCTTAAACTGTTGCTATATCAAGCCACCTTCTAATCAGTGAATTATACCATCATTAAATTGTACTGGTGTCGCAATAATGACATAGCAAATATCATGTTTTTGTGTCCTAAGACATGGGATGAATGTTTCTTCTTTGAATAAGACCAACTTATGATAAGCATATTCAAATGATTGCAAGGCAATCTATAAAGTCCTCAAAACCAGATCACAGATTCAATCCCATTATAATATTCATAATTGAAAGAAAATATGCCCTTCTTAACCTCTAACAGCCATAAATAATCCAGTCTATACTAGATTAATGTTCAATATGATGTTTTAAATCAGCAATCAACAAATTATTAAAGACTCAAATATCAACAACCTCTATCCTCACTATTGTGTCTTTGAGGATTTCCTGGTTCACATGATCACACAAGAAATGCTGTTGTGAATTTCCATGACTGTGAATATTAAAAATTCAGCCTTCTTGACAATCACATTCAAACTATAATTCTGCCCTGTTTCAAACAGAACGAATCATTAAAAGATTCATCTCAACAATAACAATACTAAAATATAAATACAATTACAGCTTCCTGGTTTGAAGACCATTAAACTATAGGTCTGCCCTGTTCCAAAGAGAATGACTCATAACAAGATTCACTTCAACAATAATAATACTAACATATAAATAAATTACAGATTCCTGGTTCAATAACCTTGAAGGTCTATACTTATAATCATAATTAACACAAATCCAGTTATCAATAAGCCCGAACCCAAAGTAACATTACAACAGTATAAAAACACAAAGTAGGCATCAAGGCTTATTCATAACTGTTGTTCATCATTTTGCATATACAATATTAACAGCCTGCTAAAACAGCTTGGAACAATCTGCCAAATGGCTGAAACTTACAATAGTGCTACAATAGGATCTCATGCCTATGACAGCATTCATTAAGTTTGATTTCATTCACAAACCCCAAAATAATATCTATGACAAAGCTATTCATATGTTACCATTCAAAAATAAAACAAACAATTGTAACAACAGTTCATAACCATAGCAAGGCTGGTCTATACAAGATACAGCAACGATAACAATAGAAGTGAATTATCATAACAAGGCCATAAGAATATAGTCATATCGTTCAATACTGAGCATGTTTGTGAAAGGTACAGTCAAATACATTCTATATATGCATGGCCTGAAGGCTACAACAAAGACATTCATACTAAGCATGGCTACAAGGCTTTGCAATATCACATCTATGTTTAAACATGGCTGCTAGGGCTCTGTAATATCCTTTAAAAATGAAGCATGGCTGCTCAGCAATAACAAGAAGTTTCCAATGATAAAGCATGACTACAAAGCAATGCATTATGATGATAAAGCATGACTGCAAAGCTTCAACACCGCACTTTGTTGGCGTTTCAATTAGCACCTATGGAGTGCTTATTGGAAACGGACAACTATGCACAGAATTAACTGCTCTTCAAATTAGGAGGGGAAGCTCCCTCTTTTGCTGATGGTTGCATAAAAGTAAAGTGAACTAAGTTCCTATCTTTTTACTCAGCGGCAGAGCACAAAGGTGATAAAACACAATGCGTTGCAGCTAAGGTTTTCTCTGGTTTCTGCAGATCTTAACTAAAACTGGGCTAATTTTTAATCTATCCTATTTCCTCAAGAAAAACAGAGCAAGAGGATATAGGAGCTATTTGTGAATGGTTCGATCACTTAGATGAACTGTCTTTCAGAATGCATCCGAAGGTTCTGAACTTTCAGATTTACGCCGAAATAGAACTCATGCAAGTAATCATCAACGGTAGGTGTAATGTCCCTTCCTTAGGTAGCTCAGACTATAGTGGAGGTTGGCCTACTATTAGGGTTCCCATAGGTCAGCAGAATGGTTAGGGGACCCAATCGAGGACTGTGGAGCTTAGCTAGGAGCTTTACGAGCCTTTCAGTTGGAGTTCAGTTGATGAATCTAGGGATAAATTGAAAATATTAAAGTTTGCTTTAATGGAATAGTAAAAAGTGAATAGTAACAAAAAATAATAAAGGGAATAGTGAAAAGTGCCCCCATTTTAGTAACTCAAAGTTGTTTTTAAAAAGTGGCCCCTTTTTGATGAGGAAAGACCCTCAAGAAAATTATTTTATTGACTTTTATTAAAAAAACTCATGGGAGGTTATAAAGCAATATGTGGGCTCATTTTTGGGCATTCTATTCTCATTTTTACAAAAGCAATTGCAGGTTTGAGTTCTTGGAAGAGGGTTTCAGCAGCATACAGGTCTTCTGAGGACGAAATCCCTTGGAGGATAGTGGATTGGATGAAAACCTATTTCACAAAACAGGGAAATCTACTTTGGGTTTCCATTTGGGCATCGTTGGACTTCATTATAGGTTAATCTGTACTTAGAATTGATTGCAGCAAGGAGTTATCAGAAAATAATTGCAGATTTTGATAGTTTATGGCAGTTAAGGCACATGGGTATTTGATTTTATTGCATATTCTTCCACGACAACAATTTATCTTCAATTTGGTACCTTATTCGTGGAGTTTTGATCAAGGCTGCTTGTTGGGTATTTTGGCAGGAACCTAGGGTTTGGTAAAAGGTTGATGTTCCTAATTTTTATCATTATTTCCAGCCTATTGGTGATCCTCTACAACACTTATTTTGTCATCATACTCAGCCATACCGTTTGAAGTTGTAACAGCGAAGTGATTCATGATTTGACTTCAATAATCAAGCTACAATTGGAGCTATACATCCGGGTATGTGTTTATCATTTTGGGTAGTCAAATATTGCATTATATAAGGGTTTAGACTGTTGTTACAATCTGATATAATGTATATCAAACCTTTGAAACTTGTAATCAGATCTGATATAGTTGAAAAAGGGGTTCTATTGAGTTGCAATTGGTGTCTTTCACTTATGCAATGGTTCTCTTCATTTCTATGCTTTCCTCTATGATTTTGAAATGAAAAAACAAGCAATGAAACTCAAACAAACAATCAACAAAACCAAATCAGACCATGCAAGTCACCTGTTTGACATTATGGCAAGAGGGCAAAATTGAAAAATTTAGGGTAGAATTGGTAAAGGATCTTTAAGTGGTATTAGAGCCTAGATCTTGCCAGCTTGTTGGGTGCATTCAAAGTTGTGTGTACTTCCGTTTGGTTTAGTTTTCAGTTGGGCAGCGTGACGAGTCATCATGAAAAAGTTGCTTAAGGATGTACTGGTGTGGGAAGAGTTAGAACAGTCACAACATAAGATCAACCATCAATTGCAGCGATTGAATGATACAGTTTCAACGAAATTTGGGCACTCTAGTGGATCATCTCCATTTATTAGAACAAGTAAGAGTCCTCATGTTTCACCAACAAACAAAACAATTATGGCCAGCTATGACAAGTATCGCTCTCTTCCTCAAAAGATACAAGACATGCTTTCTTTCACACAGTTCTTGGGTATACCGGATGAGGATGAATGACTTGATGTTTTCAAGTCCATATCAACAGCGAAAAAGGAAAGAAATATCAAAAGATAGGAGAGAAACCATTGGGAAAAGTGAAGAGCTTAATGTGCAAGAACAAGGAACAGTAGAAGAATCACTTGTTTGCAGTTTGCAGCCTACAAGTGATGAATATGAATGCGAAAATCAGTCATCAGGTGGGAGTCCTAAAGAAGAAATAACTTTGGATCAAGTGGAGATTCATATCACACCATTGAGTCAACATGTTGATCACAAAGTGGAAGAGGTTACAATCATGGATCAGCCCATTGGAGATGTTGAAAACATGACACCAGGGTATGACACCTATTCTGATTTTTGCAACAGCAGTTCTAATCATGAGGTAGCATCCATTTCACATGAAGGTAATGATGTTGTTGAGTCTTCCTATGATGGTACTAAGTAGAGAGTGTTACACATGAGATATATATTGTGGATTCTAGCCACAAAGGTCCTGATTTTGTTCACCATACTATGAAAGATGTTAAAAGGACACAAGGGTTGTGTGATGGGTGGTCACTAAGAGCCAAAAAAGCCAAGATGCTTGCTTCCCAAGAAAGACAACACTTGCAAGAGGTCAAGGAAAGATGCAATCAGCTTGATAACGTAAGAAGACAAAGAGAGTCATCATTAGGTCCTCATTTCTTCCAAGGGAAGAATGTGTAGATGATGAGCATACAAGGGAAGAGCTTTGTGAGGTAAGCCCACAAGAAGAGCATGTTGAGTGGTGTCGGTCTAGTTGGCATCATAAAGTTTACGACTTTCCTCTTTTGGAGAGGCCCTTGAAAGCTCAAAAAATGACGATATTGGTCACACACTTGATGGATCAGCCACAAGTGTTATATCCATTTGTGTGGAATGGAACATTATTGGTTTCATTATGGTTAGTCATGCATCATCTACAATGAAAGGACAATTGCTAAGATCATATGAAGCATTTTGTTTTAGAGAGCTGATTAGGGAGACTTGGAGGTTTCTTCCTAAGAAGATCTTGCAATTTGATAATTGTTGGTTTGTTTTGCATACTACACCTTGGAGTTTGTTAGTAAGGGAAAACATATCAGTTATGGAGGTGATGGTATGGATTAGAAAATGGGACAGCAATATTTTGACATCACATGAGCATGAATCCTAGATAGATGGTTGTGAAAAGAAATGTAGCATGGTAGACATTCATGAAAAGATAGATATGCATGAGGTGATGGTGGGAACTTCTACTCGCCAACAATCTGAATTTATAACAGCAGTGGGAATAGAACATGAATCAATTTGTATGTTGATGCCTCACCTTTGTGATGCTTTGCTCGAGTACAAGGATGTCATAACTTCAAGACTTGATATGCTACAAGATTGGGTGCCAAGGGTATGCAAGTGTGCTCTTGCATTAAAGATTTCCAGGGTAATGAAAGAAAAAGGCACAATCAGTCCTAAATCTCTAGTTGGGGACAACAACGTTATACTTTTTCATTTACATGAACTTGCAAACCCTATTCATGGAGTAATTGGTGACAATGAGCTTCCAAATGATAGCTTACCTGATGCCTTGGTTAAGCATGGCTATTTTGATGTTGTTTCTTCCGAGAGGACTGAATTTGTTTACTATAGAACAACAACAATAAATCAGTCCAAAGAAAATCGTAACATACACCACCCCATACATGATGAGGAGCAGAATTTCTCTAATCTCGAGTTTGTAGTTGATATTATCAACATTAAGGAGAATGAAGCGGTGTTAGGTATTCAATGGTTGAAATCTTTTGGAAGATTTGTCCAAGACTTCAACAAGATGGTGTTAGAGTTTACTCACATGGGTAAACATATTATGCTTAAGGCACTAAAGAATGAGACAAAGGATGGGACAGCTAAGAGTATGTTCATTTGCTCTAACATGCATGACATTATACCTGATTTGTTTGAGGACAATAGTCCTATGGTTTTGCATTCCCATGAGATAGACTTGCTAAGACCTTTGGATGACAGTTACTTGTGGTCAACTAATGATGACATACAAAATTGGAGTGTTGAATATGGTAATTTTGTTGGAAAACAGGGCACTACACAATTTGATTTTGTATACCAGACCCTTGAAGGCGTGGAGAAGACACAAGAGAAGTGTAACATTCGGCTAGAAAAAGCAAGGGAAGCTAAGCTAATTGCTGGTCAAGTCCAACAGTATCTAGATATGGTAAAAAGAATGAGGCAGTCAGCTTTGTTTGATCATCATGGGTCAGCCATTGATGTCATACATGAGTGTGATTATGAGGAAGAAGGTAACTCAGTTTTGCATGAGGCATTAGTTCCATTTGGCGAACTAAACCAGCCTACTCATGATTTTGATGGTGCCTTCTTATGGGGGTACATGGATAATTTGATAGTTTATCTTACATTGCTTCCTTTTGATAGGCTGGGTCAAACCATTGAGTTGACACAATTTTATATTGATGAGAATTCCATAGGGGAATGTATGGATTGTTTGCTAGACTATTCTCTATGGTTTGATCGTGCCTCTTCATTGCTGGGTCTTGCAATGTGTGACTATAGTCTTGGTACAACAGTGTTTGGAACAATTTACAATGCTGGAAATCACTATGTCTTCGTTGAGGATGGGTCTAGTGATGGTATCCTACCTTCACGCACTTGGATTGGCACAATTTACATTTACAAATTGCATACTGTTGTTCTGATTCTTGACAGCAAGATAAGAAAGATGGATAGCAATCAAAATATCATTTGGACAGTCCCCAGTAAGGAAGGACGAAAAGGAATGGGGTATGGTATTTCTCATCCACATTTGCATCCTTTCAAGGAGACTTTGGAGTTGATAAGGGAAGACTTCTTACGGATGGGTAGAGTTAAAGGCATGGCTATCCAATTGGTGAAACAAGGAAGAATGATTATTGATTCTTGTCTACTTTTGAGAAGGAACAATCACTCCTTGCATAATGTAGAAAAGCGGTCCTTTACAACAGCTACTCCTAGGGTACAAGATGACAAGGCAAATGGTGTAGGAGTTAGATAGGGTGGGGAAAGGATTGAAGAATCACACACTGTGGTACCTTGCAGCTTGGTGACATCTAGTGTTGAAGATTTCTTTGGGCCATGTCCATCCCTAATCACTTGGGAAGCTGACGAGACATGTCAATTGGATGATACAATGGAGACTTTGAAATTTTCAGTTGATGATTTTGCTGATAACACTCATAGTGGACCAGCCACTCAAAAGTTGCCTTGGATGGGTGTTGAAGGCATCCATAACTCATCTTTGGTTATGTCACTGATTTATTATAATATGGCAGCTTTCTATTTGTTGATTGGTGACTTCATCCCCATTAATTCATTATGGGATAGTAGCTGTCCTACTTGGAAGCATATCTATGAGGTCAATAGGGAGTATGGCATGGGTTTCTTTGACATGTATGATGACACTTATGACTTCGTGCTATTTTTAGGCCTGAGTTACGACAACATTTGGGGGCCTAATGAGTTGTTCCATGTGCATATGGGAGTTGATTTTCACGTCTTTTTGATGGTTTACTCATACAGATGGATGGTATGTGCTGCTTGTATTATGATGGGTATCTATAGCCGGATGGGTAGGACAATTTGGGATCTAGGTATTGACATGGCTAGTGCATTGGTACTCAGTGATCGTGGTGAGTTGCTTTAGGAGTTATGGCTATATGGTATGTATATCAGAGTGGAGCAACAAATTGGCATATGATTGCTTGAGGGCAAGCAATCCTGGGAAGGGAGGATTGTAATGTCCCTTCCTTAGGCAGCTCAGACTATAGTAGAGGTTGGCCTACTATTAGGGTTCCCGTAGGTCAGCAAAATGGTTAGGGAACCCAACCGAGGATTGTGGAGCTTAGCTGGGAGCTTTACGAGCCTTTCAGTTGGAGTTCAGTTGATGAATCCAGGGATAAATTGGAAATATTAAAGTTTGCTTTAATGGAATAGTAAAAAGTGAATAGTAACAGAAAATTATAAAGGGAATAGTGAAAAGTGCCCCCATCCTAGTAACTCAAAGTTGTTTTTAAAAAGTGGCCCTTTCTTTTGATGAAGAAAGACCCTCAAGAAAATTATTTTATTGACTTTTATTAAAAAAGCTCATGGGAGGTTATAAAACAATATGTGGGCTCATTTTTGGGAATTTTTGTAATGTCCCCTTCTCATCAGTAATCTGTTCTCACACTCATCCGCCTATTCCGGAAGCCTGTAGGCATGTATGAGGTAAAATTAGGGTTTCCAGTTCTGAGGTTCCTTGGCATTTTCTGAGAGTTTACTATTTATAGTAAATTCTATTTTAAGCAGTATGGAGTTTGTCAGCTTTCAGTACTTCATTTCCAATTGGAGCATTTATTTGCAGTTCTTATTAGACCTCTTAAGGCATTTTTATGTTGAAATAAGGCATTAAGGTTATATTATGCAGTTGACCCCCTTGGCCTAGATGAACAACTTTAAGTTGTAATTAAAAAGGGGACTTGGAAGGGTGACGCCTTCATGAAGAGGTTTATTATTTTTTTAATAAGAACATTATTCCTTGAGAAAAAGTGGACGCCACTTTATAAAATGAGAATTTTGAAATAAAGTGAAATTCTTCTTGAGCAAATTGGACGCCATCTTGAGAAGATGATTGTTTTGGGAATTTGAAAGGTCTCCTGTGTCTTTTGGTCTGCTTCTCGGGAATTTGGAGAGTTTGTGTGCTCTTATTTATTGAAGGTTTTTGCTCCAGCATTTCATCCATGAAAATTATGCTAAAGTTATGCTGTCGGAATGACAATTGATATATTGCTTCGAGGATGTCTACCTCCTAGCCTTTCGTCCAATTTCGTGTTTGCAATATAACACCTAGTTGGCTACTTTGCTGCTTCTCAACATCAGACTAGCAGATTGAGCTCATTTGATTGAAGAATTCTGGAGATTTTGGCAATTTTGGTTTGCTGTTTCATCTATTGCTGAAGGTGATTTTTATTCATAGTTTATTTTCTAGTTTGAAATTGGTTCTGGGTACTTCACCAATCTATTTGCTGACCTTGGGCGACCCTTCATGTTAATTTTGGGAATTTAATTTCAAGTGTCTGATTTTTAAATGAAAATCGCCCCTCCCAAGAGGGCCGTACCTTTCTAAGAGCATTGGGAATTGTGCAAGTTGATAAAAGTTGGAATTTGCTGCTGTTTGGTGCTTGGTTTTTGGGCGCCTACCTCCTGAGAGATCCTTGCAAAAGACTTCAATCAATTCGGAGGTGAAATGAGTGAGTTATGAGTATTTTACTGATTTCCAGTTTGCTGATATGAATTTCCAGAACTCAGGATTTTACATCAGATTTATAAGCTTCCTGTTTTAATTATATTTCTGTCATTGGAAAGCAAAGAACATTATTGGAATTCATTCTTATCTTCTTATCTCATTTCTCTATCATTGTAATTCATGTTTTTGCAGTCCTTTGAATTGTAAGGTTTTGATTAGTAGTACTAATCTGACCCATTATTATTGTTGCAACTACTTGATTAAATTCTAATTAATTACCCTTGGACGGTTTACCGCCAGTGCGGAGAAAGAATTTGTTATATCATTGTACCCACTTTCAAGTGGTGAATTCCCACAATTCTGTGGATGCCCGCCGCAGCGGATGAATTGTTTAAATTGTAATCTTTTCCCCCCACTGTTTGGTGGTAGTGTGGAAATGCTCTTCATGGCTAGTTGTCAAAAGCCTATTAATTTCTAGTTTCAATACACACTCCGTCATATGTTAGCACCTCGCCCTCAATGGGATCTTGAGTGCACATTCTTGACGTTGAGTAGTTCTTTCAAGTTTGGTTTTCAATTCGATGCTAACGCTAATCCAGTTAACTATTGCTGGTTATGTTATAAATTCCTTGAAAAATTGAGTGAAGCATATTCGGTGGTATCGAGGAGGCGAGAAGACCACTGCCATCTGTGGCAAATTGCGATTGATTATCGATGAGTGAAAGAGACACTAGGCCATACCCGAGAGAATTAGAGGCTAGAAATGTCGATTTCGCTTCCCGTTCGAGGAGAACTTTCTGAAGTCTAAAGTCTTGGTAAAAGCATTAGAGTTGGAGGTCATCGGTGGAAGCCAATTTGGGCATGAGCGATTTGCTTAATAATGTCGGAACAACATGAGAGAGAATCAGTGAAGAGAGGGACAAAGTTGAGAAGAAGTTTGATGGGATGATAGACATGATGTCCCAATTATTGTCCAAGTTGGACCAGCAAGCAGCTCAGAATATCATTCAGCCCCAAAATAACTCAACTGGAGAAAGCAGTGGAGTTAATGGGAATAACAATAGTGGCAGTCCTGAGGTGAATACAAGAGATAGAATTGTGGGTCAGCATGCTGCAATTCCTAGTGGGTCATCCTCTAGACCCCTTTTTCCCGTCTTCACACCAAGGGAAGAGCAACAACCGGTTGAAGCTGCTCCAAACTTTGCTGATGATGCACGTCAAGCTTACATGGAGTACGTTTCTTTACCTCTTGATTTGAGAGGTACTTGGACCTTTGACCAATTCATGAATCAAAGGAGCCAAAGAAATGGAGGAAGGACTGAACAATGTCCTATGGCACCTAGAAATGACTTCTACCAAGCATTGGGAAAGATTACTATGGAAAATTTTGATGGTAGTAATAAGTGTACAGCCAGATCATGGGTACAGAAGTTAGATAACTACCTCTCTCTCAGACCCATGTCGGAAGAAGATGCTATCAAATTTGCTACTTTGCATTTAGATGGGATAGCTCATGAATGGTGGACTCATGGTTTGGTCACTCTTGGCCATAACCTCGTCCGCACATATGGAGAGTTTACCAATAAGTTGATTGAAAGATTTGATACCAAAGATCCAGAATTGAGATTTAGAGAATTGGCACAATTGAAACAGCAAGGATCTTTAGAAAACTATGTGGCTAATTTTTAGAGGTTGTCAGTAATGGTGCCTAACATTACTGAAAGAAGACTTGTAGTTCTTTTTGCTGAAGGTTTAATGGAGCCTTTGAAGGGTTGGGTCAAAGCATTTGATCCACCAACATTAGATGAATCTATCAAGAAAGCTAGGAGCATGGAGTTGGCAGCCCCAAGGCCTAAGTTTCACTCAAAACCATTCAGCCATAAGAAAGATAAAAATCCTTCTTCAAATCTGCCCAAGAAGTTTCCACTGAGGTTGTCAGAAGAGCTCAAAGAACAACTTAGAATAGATGGAGTTTGTTACACTTGCCATGATCCTTGGGTTAAGGGTCACCGTTTCTATGGAAGAGGCAAAGCAAATCGAATGGAGGGTTATTTTGATTATGGATCAAAATCTGATTCGTCTGATCAGCAATACGAATCAACAGGTAGTGAAGGTGATGAAGATCCATAAGACAAGTCCGAAGAGGTGGGAGATGGTAGTGCCTTTGCACAACTATCAAGTTTTCAAAAAAATGAGTCCTTTCGGGTTCATGGAGTTGTGAATTCACAAAGGATAGTTGCTCTAATTGATACCAGAGCAACTCACAATTTTATTGATGAAGGATTAGTTGCTAGAAAGGGTTTGAAGACTGAGGAATTTGATGGTTTCAAAGTAATGGTTGCTGATGGTTTTACTATGTCTTGCACAAGGAAGATTCCTAACCTCTATATGCAATTAGGGAATCATGAGATTAAAGATGATTTTTATGTGGTGGGAATTGGAGACACTGATGTTGTGTTGGGCATACAATGGTTGTGATCTCTTGGTGAGATCACATTAAATTTGCAAACCATGGAGCTTAAATTTTAGTCTAATGGAAGGAAGGTTGTTCTAAGAGGGATGTCAAATGGAGGCCCTCGAATTGTGTCTTTGAAGAGGATGGAAAGGCTGATCCATCACTATCAGGTTGAATGGGCTATTGAATGTATGGTTCTACCAGTTGATCCGGTAGAGGAGAAAATGCAATATCCTCCTGATATTCAAGCCTTACTTTCAAAGAAGAGCAAAGTCTCTGGAAGCCTGCCTCCTGGAAGACCTCCTGAAAGAGGCTCTGAGCATGTGATTGAGTTAGAAGAGGGAGCAAAACCTTTCATGACTACACCTTATTGCTATCCAAAGAGGCAGAAAGATGAAATTGAAAAAGCCATCAAGGAGTTGTTGGAAAGTGGTTTCATTAGACCAAGCAAGAGCCCTTTTGCTTCTGCAGTGGTGCTGGTCAAAAAGAAAGATGGTACAATGCATATGTGTGTTGACTACCACGCATTAAATCAGAAAACCATCAAGAATAGATATCCAATCCCTAGGATTGATGAGCTTATTGATGAGCTCCACGGGGCCATGTTCTTCTCGAAGATTGATCTTCGTTCAGGCTATCACCAAATCAGAATGAGGGAGGTGGATATAGAAAAGACAGCGTTTAGATGCCATTTTGGGCATTTTGAATTTCTTGTCATGCCTTTTGGTTTGACAAATGCTCCAGCTACATTTCAATCTTGTATGAACAAGATTTTTAGACAGCAGTTGAGGAAGTTTGTGCTCGTCTTCTTCGATGATATTCTCATATTCAGTAAGTCATGGGAAGAGCACCTTAAGCATTTGGAAGAAGTGCTTAGTATTTTAGAGGCGGAATGTTTGTTCGCCAAAGAATCAAAGTGTGAGTTCGGGTTGACAGAACTCATATCTTGGCCATATTATCAGTTCAAAGGGTGTAAAAGTGGATCCAGAAAAGATAAGGGCCATTCTTGATTGGCCAATTCCAAAGAATATTTCTCATTTGAGAGGATTTTTAGGGTTATGTGGATTTTATAGAAGATTTGTGAAAGGATATTCTCATCAAGCAGCACCTCTCACAGATCTTACAAAGAAAGGAGCTTTCCTTTGGACTAAGAAGGCACAAGAAGTTTTTGATAAGTTTAAGCAAATCATGAGTACGTGTCTTGTGTTGGCACTTCCGGATTTTACAAAACCTTTTGAATTACAGTGTGATGCTTCAGGTGAAGGTGTTGGAGCTGTTCTAATGCAAGACAAACATCCTATTGTCTTCGAGAGCCGAAAGTTGAGAGGGGCAGAAAAAACTTACTCTATTTATGACAAAGAGATGCTTGCCATCATGCATGCTTTGTCTAAATTCCGTCAATACTTGGTGGGAAGTAAATTTGTTGTTAAGACTGACCACAATAGTCTTAAACATTTTATGCGCCAAAAGGATTTGAATGAAAGGCAGCAGAAGTGGGTAAGTAAGCTCCAAGCATATGACTTTGACATTGAATATGTCAAAGGGAAAAATAACATAGTGGCTGATGCTCTTTCAAGAAGGCCTCATTTGCAGTCACTTTGTGAGTTATCAGCAGATTGGAAGGAGTTAATTGCTGCTGATTATGTTAAAAATCAGTTTGCAACCGGCTTGCTAGAAGGTCATTTGGTTGATGAAAGGTATAAGTTGGTTGATGGGATAATTTACTACAAAGATAGAATCTTTTTAGTGCAAGAATCTAAGCTTAAAAAAAAGATTCTACAATCTTTTCATGATGTTCCCCTTGCTGGTCATCAAGGGATTTTCAAGACTTATAAGCAGATTCGTGAAAGATTCACTTGGAAAGGGTTGAAAGAAGAAGTCTTGAACTACATTAGAGAGTGTCCGATTTGCCAAAGAAATAAAAATGAACACTCTTATCCAGCTGGTCTACTTCAACCTTTGCCCATTCCGAATCAGAAATGGGAAAGTATTGCCATGGATTTCATCACGGGGTTGCCCAAGGTGCAAGGACGTGATTGTATTTTTGTTGTGGTTGATAGACTAACGAAATTTGCTCATTTCTTTGCTGTTACCACTTCATTTACAGCAGCTCAAGTGGTTGAGTTGTTTTTCAGAGAGGTCTTCCGTTTGCATGGATTGCCTAAAACTATTGTCAGTGATAGGGACAACAAGTTCCTAAGTGTTTTTTGGCAAGAGATCTTCAGATTGAGTGGGACAGTGCTTACTCCAAGCACTAGGTATCACCCACAAACAGATGGGCAATCAAAAATTGTGAACAAATGGTTAGAGGGCTACCTGAGAAACTATGTTTCAGGACAGCAAAGAGCTTGGATTAAATGGCTTCATTTAGGAGAGTATTGTTATAACTCTTCTTATCACATGTCAATTAGGATGTCACCTTTTATGGCTCTTTATGGTTATGAAGCTACTAATTTTGTTGATTCAGTGTTTGGTGATAGTAAAGCTCCACAAGCACAGGATATGTTACAACAGAGCCAAGACATCTTGAAATCTCTCAAGGAAAATCTGCAACAAGCTCAAAATCAGCAGAAGTTATATGCTGATCAGCAGCGTATTGAGAGGTCTTTTGAAGTTGGGGACATGGTCTATTTGAGGCTTCAGCCATATAGACAATCTTCTCTCAAGAAAAGTGGTGCAGAAAAGTTGAAGCCACGTTTTTATGGTCCTTTCAAAATCACCAAGAGGATTGGTGAAGTTGCTTATGAGTTGGAGCTTCCAGCTGAAAGCAAAGTACATAATGTCTTTCATGTGTCACGCCTCAAGAAGGCAATTGGACACAACGTGGTGGCTACATCAGAATTACCTCCATTGGATGAGGAAGGTCAGTTGGTGTTGATTCCTGAAGAAATCCTTGATACTAGAGAGCGTTCTTTGAGGAGAAGGACAATCAAAGAATATTTGGTTAGATGGAGGAATTTGCCTATTGAAGATGCCACGTGGGAAGGAGAACAGATTTTGTTGCATCCATCTTTTCAGTTGCTTGAGGACAAGCAATTTCGAGGAGGGTGGACTGTAATGTCCCCTTCTCATCAGTAATCTGTTCTGACACTCATCCGCCTATTCCGGAACCCTGTAGGCATGTATGAGGTAAAATTAGGGTTTCCAGTTCTGAGGTTCCTTGGCATTTTATGAGAGTTTACTATTTATAGTAAATTCTATTTTAAGCAGTATGGAGTTTGTCAGCTTTCAGTACTTCATTTCCAATTGGAGCATTTATTTGCAGTTCTTATTTGACCTCTTAAGGCATTTTTATGTTGAAATAAGGCATTAAGGTTATATTATGCAGTTGACCCCCTTGGCCTAGATGAACAACTTTAAGTTGTAATTAAAAAGGGGACTTGGAAGGGTGACGCCTTCATGAAGAGGTTTATTATTTTTTTAATAAGAACATTATTCCTTGAGAAAAAGTGGACGCCACTTTATAAAATGAGAATTTTGAAATAAAGTGAAATTCTTCTTGAGCAAATTGGACGCCATCTTGAGAAGATGATTGTTTTGGGAATTTGAAAGGTCTCCTGTGTCTTTTGGTCTGCTTCTCGGGAATTTGGAGAGTTTGTGTGCTCTTATTTATTGAAGGTTTTTGCTCCAGCATTTCATCCATGAAAATTATGCTAAAGTTATGCTGTCGGAATGACAATTGATATATTGCTTCGAGGATGTCTACCTCCTAGCCTTTCGTCCAATTTCGTGTTTGCAATATAACACCTAGTTGGCTACTTTGCTGCTTCTCAACATCAGACTAGCAGATTGAGCTCATTTGATTGAAGAATTTTGGAGATTTTGGCAATTTTGGTTTGCTGTTTCATCTATTGCTGAAGGTGATTTTTATTCATAGTTTATTTTCCAGTTTGAAATTGGTTCTGGGTACTTCACCAATCTATTTGCTGACCTTGGGCGACCCTTCATGTTAATTTTGGGAATTTAATTTCAAGTGTCTGATTTTTAAATGAAAATCGCCCCTCCCAAGAGGGCCGTACCTTTCTAAGAGCATTGGGAATTGTGCAAATTGATAAAAGTTGGAATTTGCTGCTGTTTGGTGCTTGGTTTTTGGGCGCCTACCTCCTGAGAGACCCTTGCAAAAGACTTCAATCAATTCGGAGGTGAAATGAGTGAGTTATGAGTATTTTACTGATTTCCAGTTTGCTGATATGAATTTCCAGAACTCAGGATTTTACATCAGATTTATAAGCTTCCTGTTTTAATTATATTTCTGTCATTGGAAAGCAAAGAACATTATTGGAATTCATTCTTATCTTCTTATCTCATTTCTCTATCATTGTAATTCTTGTTTTTGCAGTCTTTTGAATTGTAAGGTTCTGATTAGTAGTACTAATCTAACCCATTATTATTGCTGCAACTACTTGATTAAATTCTAATTAATTACCCCTGGACGGTTTACCGCCAGTGCGGAGAAAGAATTGTTATATCATTGTACCCACTTTCAAGTGGTGAATCCCCACAATTCTGTGGATGCCCGCCGCAGCGGACGAATTGTTTTAATTGTAATCTTTTCCCCCCACTGTTTGGTGGTAGTGTGGAAATGCTCTTCATGGCTGGTTATCCGCCTAATAATTTCTAGTTTCAATACAACACTCCGTCATATGTTAGCACCTCGCCCGCAATGGGATCTTGAGTGCACATTCTTGACGTCGAGTAGTTCTTTCCAGTTTGGTTTTTCAGTTTGATGCTAACGCTAATCCAGTTAACTATTGCTGGTTATGTATGTTGTGTAATTCCTTCGAAAAAATTGGTCAGCATATTTCAATTCTATTCTCATTTTTACAAAAGCAATTGCAGGTTTGAGTTCTTGGAAGAGGGTTTCAGAAGCATACAGGTCTTCTGAGGACGAAATCCCTTGGAGGATAGTGGATTGGATGAAAACAATCGTTACAACTAAACTTTTGCAAATCTTTTGGTTACCTTAGTAGCCTGGGAAAAAGATTGTAACAATCGTTACAACTAACCTCTTCCTAGGCCTTATGGTAGGTCCACCTTAATTCTTATATCTCTGTATTTCTGTAACATCATACATTTTTCTCAAGGATGATCCCCGTGTAGGGGAATTGATTTATTACTTATATGAAGAATATTATATACAATAGTTACCTTATCCCTTGTCTTTAGGGTCTTTTCCATTCTTGACTTTGTTTATTTTTGAATGCCTTAATAGTTTCTTCCTTTTCCCATGTAGCATCGTCTTCAGGAAGTCCCCTCCATTTGATTAAAAATTCTGTAATGATCTTGTTCCTCAAAGTCCTTTCTCTGGTGTCTATGATAAATTCTGGCTCTTGAGATAAGTTGTCCTTCATCGTCTAGAGGAGGTACCTCAGGTAGCTCAAGCAGGCAACAAGGAACTCAAGCACATAGGCAAGTAGCTCAAACATGCAAGCAAGTAGCTCAAACATGCAAGCAAGTATGCAACTAGCTTAAGTAGACAAGTAGGCAGCTCAAGAACGCAAGCAACCAGCTCAAGCATGCAAGTAATCAGCTCAAGCAAGTAGGCAAGTAGCTTAAGTAGACAAGCAAGTAGCTCAAGCATACAAGCAACCAGCTCAAGCATACAAGCAACCAGCTCAAGCAAGTAGGCAACCAGCTCAAGGAAGTAAGCAAGTAGCTCAAGCAAGTAGGCAACCAGCTCAAGCATGTAAGCAAGTAGCTCAAGCATGTAAGCAACTAGCTCAAGCAAGTAGGCAACCGGCTTAAGCATGTAAGCAAGTAGCTCAAGCAAGCAAGCAACTAGCTCAAGCACACACAGGATGGCAGGAAAGATGCTCTGATACCACTGTAATGTCCCCATTTTTGGATTACCCTAAATTTGCCTTGATTTCTTGAAGATATCCTTTTATGATGGTCTAGTGTTCATATTGCATTCTTTTTCTCTTTTTCCTGATCAATCATAGGATAAAGCATTCATAAATTTATTCATTTTTTTAAATAATCACAATTACTTATAAGGCTCAATAATTGCTACAAGTATCTTTATTGTATAATTGTATTATATATATATATATGTAATTACATACAATAATGTCAATGGAGCATAACATATCAACAATGTTATAAGACAACTAGTAGCATGCATGATTTATTATTCCTCATGCAATCAATAAAAAATAGATAACATTAAATAAATAGCATCATGTATGAATTACTCTTAATTAGACTATTATTTAACTCTAGGATATATTTATCAACATCATTATATAAATGTAGAAACATTTATCTAACTTATTATTTAAATTCATAAAATACTTATATCCTTTATTCATAAAATACTTATCTACTTTCCATCTGCCTGTCTTTATAAATTTTAGATGATCTTGCAATCTATATTCTATCTCTTGTTTCCCCTTCTATTCTCTATTTTTCCTTCTTCCTTCTATATATATATCATTCTTTCCCTTTTTATATCTTCATATTCAAATGAGTAGATGTATCTTTTTGAAAAGAGACATTCATTAGAAAAGACACAACCTTTTGAAATGATTGCTGCCTTTTGAAAACTAATTCCAAACCTTTCTAATTTCTATTTTATTATTCTCTACACACTATTGATAGATCTCCTTTTTACATCATCATTCCTTTACTCTTCTATATTCTTCTTAAAATTTGAAGTATATTTTAATATCCCTTCCCACAAACTTATTTTATATCTTTATACCTCCATGAAGAGAGGCATCTCTTTGAATAGAGATAACCCCACAAATGGACATGAATTTTAGTTAAACATTCCTTAATGATATCTTAAATTATATTCATTTTATTATTTTGTTTTGATGTGTATTATATTTTACTATTTAATTTATTTGTAATATTATTTATATTTATTTATAGTATTATTTATATTTATTATTTAAATATGTATATTTTAATATTTATAATATTATCTCTTAATTGGAGTTAATTAGTTATTAATAAGTTAGCTTTCCATTCGGAACACGACTGCCGCTCTGCAACAGAAGATGCCCGCATCTTCTCTCCTCCTGTCCGCTACCTGCAAGGAGTCTGATGGCTTCGAGTCTTCTCCACTCCAGGGTGCGCATCCATCCTGCCATGGCTCTTCCGTGGGGGTCAAGGTTGGTGGCGGCAGAGACTTTAAGGCTGCCTTAAACGGTGATGCCCTAGGCCGACAGAAGGTTGATTCGCAGCCAGGGTTCTCTAACTCGCCCTCCCATGGCAGTGTAAATCGAAGGCCCCTGTTTTCTGTGCGTCATTCATTGACAGCCCCTGAGATTTGCTTGGACAAATTTGTTGCTGATAGAGAGGCTTTCTTATAGACCCATGCTCTTGTCTGCAGATTTATGAAGGCATGGCCAAAAGTGATCTCCATTCTTGGATATGTTCGAATTGGAAAGAATATCTGGAGGAAGAAGTAAGCATTTATCCCTGCGCTAAGGGGTTTTTCATTTTGGAATTTGATTCTGTAGAAGATAAAGAAATGATATTAAACACTGGTCCATGGAAGGAGATTTCCTATTCATGAAACCCTGGTTTCCTTCTTTTGATCCGCGTATAGAGTCTTTTTCTTCTGCTTTTTTGTGGGTACGTTTACCCTATCTTCCATTACAGTATTGGGAAATTGATTGTCTAAAGGCCATTGGCAATGGGCTAGGCAAATACCATTGCATTTCAAAAGAAACAATCAATTATGAGAACTCGACCTTTGCTCGCCTGTGCGTGGAAATGAAAGTTTCAAAAGGTCTTCCAACAGAGATTTTCCTTAAAGTTGGAAATAGTCGATGGTGCCAACCAATTGATTATGAAAAGATTGCTTTCCGGTGCAGGAAATGTTTTAGTACTGAACATGTGACTGCACATTGTGGTAAGGGTCGGGCTAAGGCTTCCCCCATCTACAATCCATCTTGGTGGGATGGGGTGGAGTCTCGTCATTATGTTATCTCTCCTTCTGAGCAGGAAGCTGCTGCTGCCTCTAGTGCTCCAAGAAAAGGCTCCAATGTCACCTCAACCCTCTCCAGTGTATGTCCAAAATCTTCAAGAGAATGAAATTAAGCAATCGTCTCCTTCGCAACACAGGCACACAAAAATCTCCTCCTTATCTTGGGTTACTCCAGCAAATAGTGACAACAATGTCAACTTGAACTTGGCAAACAATAGTCTTGAAAAAGAACAAGTAAACTTGAACATGGCAAGCAGTAGTCTTGAAAAAGAACAAGAATGGACGGAGGTGAAACGCAAAAAGGCGCCTATTTCAAAATAAAACCATCCGATGATATTAAGGTCCTCTAAAAATGCATGTAATCTGAATATGTAATGTCTTGAAAATATGTAATTGGATTTTTCAAAGCAATGGAAAGAGTGCTATCCTCTCTGATAGCGATTTGCCAAAAAAAATAAAAAAATAAAAAATATTATCTCTTAATAATTATTTTATAATTATGATAATATTTATATTAATTGATTTTATTGTGTTATATTAATTTGATACATTTTTAGTATTTATTTTATTATTTAAATTGCCATTATTTACAATTTTATATTCCATAATTATCTTGTTTTAATCCCTTATCTCTTTGTTTGCTACATTTATTTCTTTTAATATATATTATTATATTTTATATTATAATAATAATTAAATTATTAGAATTCATATTTTAATATTTACTATATTATCTTTGATAATTTAATTATAATATTATCTTTGTGATAATTATAATTACTAATGTTTATACTTTTATTATGTTTTTATCTTATTTAATTATTATCTTAATGTTGAGATTCCAGGGACATGACAATGTGGGCTCATTTTTGGGCATTCTATTCTCATTTTTACAAAAGCAATTTGCAGGTTTGAGCTCTTCGAAGAGGGTTTCAGCAGCATACAAGTCTTCTGAGGATGAAATCCCTTGGAGGATAGTGGATTGGACGAAAACCCAGTTCACAGAACATGGAAATCTACTTTTGGTTTCCATTTGGGCATTGTTGGACTTCATTACAAATTAATCTGCACTTAGAATTGATTGCAACAGGGAGTTATCAGAAAATAATTGCACATTTTGATAGTTTATGGAAGCTAAGGCACATGGGTATTTGATTTTATTGCATATTCTTCCACGGCAACAATTTATCTTTGATTTGGTACCTTATTCGCGGAGTTTTGATCAAGGCTGCTTGTTGGGTATTTTGGGAGGCACCTAGGGTTTGGTAAAAGGTTGATGTTCCTAATTTTTATCATTCTTTCCAACCTATTGGTGATCCTCTACAACACTTATTTCATCATCATACTCAACCATACCGTTTGAAGTTGTAACAACGAAGTGATTCAAGATTTGACTTCAATAATCAAGCTACAATTGGAGCTATACATCCAGGTATGTGTTTATCATTTTGGGTAGCCAAATATTGCATTATATAAGGGTTTTAGATTGTCATTACAGTCTGATATAATGTATACCAAACCTCTGAATCTTGTAATCAGATCTGATATAGTTGAAAAAAGGGGTTCTATTGAGTTGCAATTGTTGTCTTTCACTTATGTAATGGTTCTCTTCATTTCTATGCTTTCCTCTATGATTTTGCAATGAAACTCAAACAAACGATCAGCAAAACCAAATCAGACCATGCAAGACAACTTTTTGACATTATGGCAAGAGGGAAAAACTGAAAAATTTAGGGTAGAATTGGTAAGAGATCTTTCAGTAGGCTAGATCTCAGGATTCCCAAGGAGGCATAGTGCTCTTTCCGAGGTGTAGGCTGAAATGTAGAATACTAGAAACAACATATAACGATAATCCTACTCTCTAAATTCCCAAGGAGGTGCAGTGCTCTTTTTGAGGTGTAGATTGAAAGACAGATTATTTGGAACACCATACAATGATAGATCTTGAGAATTTTTGATCAAAGGCACGTGGATCTCTTGATTTATTATCTCAACTTTGATCAAAGGTTACACTTTGGGACAACTACTTGTATGAAAGAGACAATCACACAACAAGTGATCAACCAATAACACATGAACATAGATTGAACACACCTATTTGAATAGAAAGAACGCAAGCTGTGCTCAGCGTTTAGCTATAACAAATACGATTCAAGAGCGTATACTAAGCGAACAAAGTCGAAGGCTTTTGAGCTCAGCGTTTTGTTGCCGTAAAGTAAAGTTACAAAATAATGAGCAAAGGTTTTTATTTATAGAAGCTCAAGGAGTAGGCAACCCTAAAGTCTCCTCGAGTTAATGAGTTCTTGCCAATTTGCAAGATTTATTCCTATGTCTAAAAGTAGGTACTCTAAAAGTTAATTGGAAAGTCTACTTTAGTTAACTGATTCTAAACTAAAAGAGAACTCTAATATACAAAAGTGCCTCCAAAATAGACATGCACAATTAGTGGGACAGTGAGTTAACTTGGAAAGAGGCATTAAGTTGACTCTTGTGTCATAAATGCTATTTTGGAGGGGTAGGACGTCCCAACTGAGTGTTTACACCTCATCAACTTGAGTCATCATTTCCTCTAACCAGTCGTTGACTGCCTCTACATCTGGACAATTGATACTTTGCAAGATGATGATGTGTCGTTGCAGTATTTCCTCGCCACTCGCAATCTCCTCCTAGTATTCAATATTCTTTGCAGCTGCGTCATCAAACTTTGCCAACATGGCTGCAATATGACTTAACCTGCAACCAACAGGATCATCACAGAAACTGCTATGGATGAGATCCTGAAACTGTGTTTGTACCTCAACTAGCTCGACGTATGCACCTCCTTCATGCTGGTATAGGCAAGGGATAGATGTTACCAATGTTCTTACGAACTTGATAACACCTGCCATGATTTGTCTGTACTCAATCAATTCCACAGAGTTTGTGTTATAAGCTTTCACTTTTATGTAAGCTGTTCTTTCTAAGTGTAAAGATGTTGCTTGTTCTCCTTTGTAGTAATTGAATTGTACGCCATCTGCAAGTTTGAGATAGTGATCTCGTCCATAGGCCTGCTCTCTGCTATGTCTCACTTTGATTCTTGGATCTCTGCGCGAAGGTCATGGGCTTTGTTCCTTAGTTGGTATAGCTCTGCAAGTATACACTGGCCCCTGATGACGAACTCTTCCACTTGATCTCTCAAGTGCTTTCCATAGAGGAGCTGATTTTGTTTCGTGGGGAGCTCTAGCATCTATGGAAGCAAGGCAGTGACGTTTGATGTACCATGCATCAAGTTGGATATATATAGCCGTAGTTGCTGGATTTCAGCCTTTAGGGCTGCTTTGTCTTTACTATCCTTCACCATTCATTCTTTGATGCTCACTGACGCAACTTCAAAGAGATCCGCCTCAACCTAACACGTGCTCTTGCCAAGGTTGACTTTTAAAAGGGTGAAGTCATCAACCTCTACCTCATTTGCATTTCTATCTTCAGGTGGAGCAGCGTGTTATCCCAGATTTTTGACTTGTTAAGAATCGGGATAACCAATCAATATGAAGAGCATAGAGAAGCAACAATAAGATATTTTGACGTGATCTTGAAGACTGTTGTGGTTGCCAAGAACACACTAGGCCCCGATCCAAATGAGTTGCAGGAAATTATCTGCAAATTTTAGTCTTTCAAAGCTAGGACTGAAATGGAATAAAATGTTTTATCTTTATGCATTTTGTTTTCGACAAACTACATGTAAAAACAAATTTTGTAATCGCAAGTGTTTCTTTCACTTGCAGTTTTGTAAATTGTCATTACATGTAATCAAGTTACAAGTCAAAATAGTTTAAGACTGTAATTTTGAATAAGTCAATTGCAAGTAGTTGGTGGTTGAGAGAATTTCTCAAGTTAGTTGGGATCCTCCCACCTTTTTCTCATGACCTCTCTCCTATAAATACTTGAGAGGGTCCTTTGTAAATATATCTTTTTGGCAAGCAAGAAAACTCTGTAGAAATTTGTACTCATAAAGACTTAGAGCTTTATAGTTATAAGTTTATCTTTTTCAAATAATATCAAAGAGTTACAGATTTCAGACTTTGTGTTGAAATCCTACTTTGCATCCATTGCGTTCTTATGTTATTTTGGAGCATTACTTTGTGATTATTTGAAGATTGTGGAAGATTGCTAGGGAGAGCTTTAATTGAAATATTTTCAGACTTTGTGCTATCAATGTTGAAGATTGAATTCATAATTTAGAAATTAAGAAGAATTGCAAGTCTTTGTGCTCGTAACGATTCCCATTCATAGAAGTTAATAAATACATCATATTTGCAGACTTTGTGCTGTCTTATGTTGTATATTATCATTAGAATTATCTTTCAAAAGGGTAGACAGGATTGCAGATTTTCAAGACTTTACGCTTGAGGTTGTTTTCCCGTCCCGAAGGAAGTGACGGAAGTCTTTGAGCTTTCAAGAAACTTCATTTCCTTTCTACTGAATTTATTGCAAGCTGCTGTTAAAGTTTATTTAAAAGTCCATATTGCTTTTTTTGTGAAAAGAAAAGAGTTTAATCTTTCCTGAAACAAGAGGAGAGATTATCGTTCCACCCATATTTGTTTTTAGTTAATTAGATAGGGGGAGCCTTCCCTTAAATAGGAGAGTTTAACTCACACACTGTGGTTGAAACCACCATTTTGCTAAACCTCCTAAGTTTACAAAATATTCAACCAACACAGCGGTCTCAATGACAATCTCATTGTCTGCATTCTTCCCCACATGGACTTGCTTCTTGAGCTTCTTCTCTGGCATGTCCTGATGGACATGGTCAAATTCTATGAAGTCCAGTTGATAGGACAGCCTTTCTCTTCCTTGGAGATTCTCAAGCCAAGATGAATCTTGACTAACCTCGTTGGAAGGATGGATGCTAGGCCCGTGAATTCCAAACGAGTGAGATTGTGTTGCAGTGTCGCGTGGTGGCGAATCCGGCTCTAAGTCAATATGGATTGGCGACTGCTGTGGTGGTGCGGAATGGGAGGCTCTGCTTCCATCTCTGGTACTGTCTTAGCTGCAATTGTTTCCGTCACTGGCAAAGCTAGATTTGTGGCTATCTCCATATGTTGCTCTTGCTGATTTATATCAGCAACCGACATTTTTTCCCTTGTATGACTTGACATTCTGGCTCCTCTAGGAGGGTTACTCCATGTTTTTTGTCTAGGTTTTGATCTTGACGTGGAAGCTAGTGAAGTGTCAATTGGTGGCGGCTCTGTATTTGGAATAACTACCTTTTGTGTCCTTTTACTGTCCAAGCAGAGTTGGCTGTTTCTGAAAACTCTGCTTGTTCTTTCCTTAATGGATGTACTTTCATTGGCATACCAATCTACAGCTTGAAGTGGTTGTGAGTCAACCTGATCCACGAAGAATGAGGGAAGAATAACTTCCCCATCATCATCTGATAACCCTTCCACGTCCTCTGACAAGAAGTCAGCAATTTTTGGAAGTCTGAACCGGCTGTAATTGTGTCTTCGTACTTCAAATTCGTCTTCACAGTTGAACAAATAGTCCTCCATGGAAGACTTGTGTGAAGAGTATCGACCAAGGCGTGTTGAATAGTGACCCCAAGGATCATATGACCGTCTTTCGATGAGATACTTAAGATTAAGTCTCGTCATCTCATGGCCCATAGCATTGGCATCAGCCGTTGACCTGCACCTGTAAAGTCCCATCTGAAAAGGAAAGTTTGCAGCCGTCTTGCGTTTGATACGTAGATGAGAATACATCTCGTGCAACTGCCATAAGAACTCCATGAAGACCACCCTATTTGATGAATAGCAGGGTAACATGGCAGGATGACCCAAGTACCCATACACGTGGATGTAGGTAAAAGTGGGGAACTGGATGAACCAATCTGCCCAATCTACCATTGCCTCCTTGGTTGTTGGTGAGATGCGTATATGGGTCTCATGATCGAGGTCTCTCACGGTGTGCATCAGGAACTTATCATTTACTCGCTTGAAATGTCTTTCTGATTGTGTGAACTCAAGCTACGAGAAATGCTCGTTAACCTTTTGCACACCCAAAGTTCCCACATTGTTCAATGCTCTAAACTGGCCTTGGAAGGGTATCAGATATACGAGGTATGAACACATTTGAAATTTGTGAGCCTCTAAGAAATTGGTCATCTGTTTGTGGAGAGTATCACTGATCAGGGCGGGCTAGTCATAATGTTCTCTGTTGCTTCCAATTTTAGCGATGACATAGTACATCCATGACTGGAATTTGTTTGCCTCTTCTTAACCAGTAATACGGTTGAGTAGAGTGATCATTACTGCATATTCGTCTTTGAACTCTCCACGTCCTACATTCTTCGACAAGTTGGCTCTTTTCTCTTTAAGCCATTTTTTTGCCATCCTCTTTTGACATTTGTCTTTTGATGCATCGAATGCCTTTTCGCACTCTCTCATGGATATGACCAAGTTTTTCGCACATGGTGGAATGGCGAAGCACCTTTCGATATCCTTGGGCTTGAGGTTGCATATCACTCGCCCATCCACTGATCTAATCTCTCGTGCGGTAGGGTTGTAATGCTTTACACAATCTATTACAAATTCTACGCTCTGCATTGAGATGGGAATTGACGCTGCCTCAAGCAATGCGGATTGCTTGATATTCTGAAGTGTGCATTGGTCTATGCCTTCCAACTTTTCTAAGTTGACCTCTGGGTGTGCCCGATGCAGATCGGTGTCTACCGCTTTCAGGAAGTCATGGAGTAAGACCGTTTTGGTCTTGTATTTGACTCGGGAAAACTGCATTCTGAAAACCTTGAAGATTAACTGGGCACATGATACTGTCCGGACAACTTTTCTGCAACTGCTAAAAATAGCCTTGCCGAGAAGTACTTTTTATGAAATTTTTTGAGATGTGCGTTTTGTTGGGAATAATTTTCTGAATGAACCCAAAATGTCAGAAATTTCAAAAAGTTACTTTTCCTTGTACATGCAAGAACTTCTCTGGGCAGAAGTTTGAAAAACAGTGAGAAGCAGCGAAGCACTATTTTTCCTAAAAAATCTGACACATGGGTATTGTAGGTGCTTCAGAGCTAAACAAACCCAGTTTGTTTGTTTTTTGAAATTGTGACTTTTTTTAGAAACCCAAAAAAAAAGGGGCAGCGGGGCTACTTTCTCTCGAACAATCTGGCACGTGGGTTTTGTTGAAACTGCTGTACTGATCATACCCAGATGGTCAGATATGAGAATAACTGTTGTTTACTTAGACATGCAAGAAGATCTAAGACAAGAATAGAAGAAATATGAGGGGGAGAAGTTTAGAAGTTATAAACTACCTCTCTAAATCTTCTAGAAAATCACTCCTGGAGATGTAAACTCTGATAAATTGTTCCTCTGTGCAACTTGTTCTTAAAAACATGAAGAACACTGAGAATGCCCTCTATCAGATCTTCAAACGATTTTGGAGAGAAAAATACTTGTGCTTGAGCTTTAGCCTACAAAGAGAAATAATGAATAATGATGCCTAGGGTTGATAAATAGCATTTGATGTGGAATCAATCAATTTTAGGCGTCAACACTTGATTGAGGAGTCAATCTGCCTGATCAGGAGTTCACATAGATGATTTCCACCAATTTGGGGACGTTTTAGACATGAAAAGGCTTTCAAAATAGACAACTTCAGTCGACTGGGCCTATTTTGAGTTTAGGCGTCCAAGTTGAGGAGTTGAACATTTTTCATTCTTTCTCTGTGAGGAAGTGCCTCTGTTTGATCCTTGATTGTGGTTGCTCGGTTGATCCTGAAGTGTTGTTGACAGATCCATTGTAGAGCTGGATCAACTTTGAAGAGGTGTGCTCGGGAGCTACAAAGCTTAAAACTTGAATCTGATGCCTCAAATTCTTGGGCGCCTTTTCTCAAAAGGGTGCATTTTTCACCAGACTTAGTTTCTTGGATGCTTTTCAATTTCTCCAGTTTGACCTTCAGTGCTCTGATTTGAGATCACCGATGACTGATGATTCTGGTGAACGTGTCGAGACATGGAATGGATTACTAGTTTAGTTTCGCAAAGGATGGCTAGCTTCGCACGTTCTGAAGGTTGATTTAGAGGTCTCAAAAGTTTGGGCGCCCTTGGCCTGCAGGGGCGCCTTTGACCTTTTGTGCTGTAATTTTCACTTTGCAACCTTTCACGAATGACCCTAGTTTGATCTTCATTATCAGATGTTTGATTTATCTTTTGAATCTGCTGACAGTGTCATTGCTGAGATTGATCAAGACGAAGGACTTCCTGGAGGTTACGGAGCTTGAAGATTGCATCTGATTGCCCAAAAAGATGGGCGCCTATTTCTAGGAAGGTGCAATTTTCTTAACACTTAGCCAATTCTTCATGTCCTTCATTCTGCCTTTGCTTCCAGCGTTTTCCGCTTGATCTTCGTTTGTGAATGCTTGATAGGTCCTGTGAGCTTGCAACTGGATTGATTGTGAAGCTGAAAGGATGTTGAGCAGATGCCTTGGAGAAAGCAATTGTTGAAAACTACAATAGGTGGCTCAAAATGATGGGCGCCCTCGACTAGCAGGGGAGCTTTTTCCTTGCTTGACTGCAGTCTTTGATGATACTTGCTTTCAACATCTTTTGTCTTTGCCTCCATTTGCCGGTGATCGATGAATTAGGTGAACTTGCTTGGCGATGCGTTGGAGAGCCAACAGAAACACGAAGGAGATGACTTTCTTGGCAAAACTTGATGACTGCCTTTGACATTTTGACTTCATGGGCGCCCTTGGCCAGTAGGGGTGCTTTTGGTTGCAGTTTCATCATTTTCTTTGAAAATCCTCATCTCTTCGCGCTTCGTGTTCACCATGTAGCTTGACTAGTTTGAGCATCGTTGTCGATGACGCGAACACGTTCACCGTAGCAATTGCTTTCACCATGTTGCATGTACGAGTGTTTGAAAAATGGCTAAAGGCATTGATTGCGTAGCCTCTTTCTTGTAGCAAGGCGTGCATTCTCCAGACTTCGAATATTTTCAACATTTTTCATTTTTTGAAAATCCCCTCCATCGCAGAGCATCTTTTCGAGCATCTTTCGCCATGCATTCTTCCTTGAAGCTTTTGAGGCTTAGATTTCGACACCTGGTACTGGTCATCTGCCATTAATGGCTGCGGAGGTCCTAGCTTTTATCTTGAAAAAATGAATTAGACCCACCAGAGTAAAACAAACTTTTTGGTGATTTTGACTTGACCAGTGTGATCATGAAGTCAAATTATCCCGTCAAAATCATTTTCAACTAATTCTAGAAAGGTCCTATTTTAAAGGGTTTTCCTAAAAACAGGGTACGAAACCCTAATTTTCAAATTTTCAGAATTTTGCAAGTATCTTCCTTGACATAAACCCACAAAAATCCTATGTTTTGTTTGACTTAAAACGAACTTTTGACAACAATTTTACATGATTTAGACTATTTTAATCAAAATGCCTTATTGAAGCAAAAATTAATTTTGGGTACAACACACTTCAATGCTGAGTATGGCCACATGATACATCAATTCACTAAATAATAGGCATGGCAGCAAGGGATATTTCAACATTATTCAATGTTAGAACATGGCTGGGAAGGGCTTATGGCAAAAACAAAACTATAAAGCTAGCAAATTCAAGAAAAATAAAGAATTTCTCTTCAAATCAAAAGCACATTATTTCATTCTATGCCTTTATTTCATTCTATGCCTTTACAAATCTTATTGTATCCAGCTTGGTAAAGAAAATAGACCAAGTATCTCTAAATGCCTGCAATCTATTCTCAGAAATTGCATGGATTCCTTTCTTCTGTATGGGTCTGAGCTTGGACCTTCAACAACCATGCAACCTATCACCAACAACCACCTTTTTTCTTCTCCCAAACATCTATTGATGTAGTCCGCATCAGTACCATGACCTCCATGAACCTGCGCACATGCAAATGACTCACCCTTGTTTACTCCAGAAAAGCTTAAGAGTGGAGTCAGTTTGCACCTCCACTAGGCTGGAACAATTATTTGGCCCCTAGTATTCATAATATCACAAAAATGACCTTAGTCAACTAAATAAAACTGCATTCATTAAAAAATATTAGCCATCCAATCATCGAGTTAAGTCAAGTCAACTAAACCCTTACGATTCAAACCATAATATCATAATTCATTAAATAAAACTTCTCTTCAAATAAAAAAAAACATGAATTCAAACCATATAGCATAAGCCACATGTCCTGTGACAAACACATAAATACGTCACAATGTAACCAACTTAAATGTAGCATAAAACAGACATAATTCATAATACAATAGTTATGGTCATGATTATTGGGTCATTTATAGTTGACATAGTAGGATATCACGTCATCAGTCCCTTCGGGTCTGCATAGTCCACAACCCTTCTTTGTACCTTGTAGTCAATGAGAAATCGATAATTAGTGAATCATGTCAAAGTAACTATAATAAGAAGTAATCAATAACTAAAGAAAACATATTATGTAATAATCTCGACATGCTATTATTGTAAATTATGTTTGACATGATTACATCATCCATAATTAAATGTTAAGTTTGGAGAATTCAAAATCCGAGTCCAAATTACTATGCGACTGAGGAATAGTTTAAAAGATTTAGTTTACAGGGTATATGACAATTTATTGCAGGTGAAATTTAAATCAATACAAATTACTAGGACTTTTCTTTTGCAAATGAGAGATACTTTACCACTAAATAAGGGAATTTACACATTTTAATTTCGAGTTATTTTTGACCATGTCATTCAAAACAAACATATAATTGGTGTTGTTGATAGCAGCGTCAGGCTTCTACTTCCAGCCCCGATTTCTTTGTATTAAAGAATAAATTAAATGAATAGCCTATCGGCTATTTAATTTATTGAGATATCGATTGGTGAAGAGGCGCTTCACCTTGAATGCTAATTAATATTTAATTATTTGTTGAGGCCGACATTATCTCTTCCGCCACCTCTATGGAGTCACATCGGTTCATATTGAAGGCCAACATGATGCTTTTGAAGGGACGCGATCTCTCCCTCTTGTATATATGCGAGTTGCTCATTGTTCTTGATTCATCATATTCATTCATTCGAGTTCTAGAGTCAAGTGCGAATTCATTAAGAGCAGATCGAAGTTGTTCAAGAGGTCGAGTTTATTATTATCAAGGAGTTCGATATTATACATTGAGTTTGCATCTAGTGAGGTGCTGCTATTTTGGCCTAGTGTTCTTGGCCTCATTGTAAAGAGAATTGTTGCTCATCATTCAATATATAAGTGATATATTGTTGCTGGGTTTTTTCTCCCTCAAGTTGGAGGGTTTTCCCAGGGTATATGCTGTGTCTACTTGTTTGAATTTAAATTTAAAATCTGCTTTCATATCTGATCATAAAACTAACAATTGGAGCATCCTTTATTTGACTTTTCTTATCACCAATTAATGGAAGTTTTCTAAAATGAGGCTCTTGTTATGATTTTGTGATTTTTATTCTGACCTACATATTACAGCTAAAATTAGAATTAACTGCTCCAGAGGAATTCAGCACAAGATTTATTGTATAGTTGACTGTATCTACAATTCTATAATTTACATTAGTTGTGTCTGTACAAAAGGAGCATAAATCCTAATACATGTATTGCTTGTCTCCTAAATATTCTCACAAAAGAAAGATGTATCTTTGAAAATTGATAAAATAATGTTGTACTTGTTATGTCTCAGGTTTTATACTCTCGTGGAGTCAGCATGCTACAGATGCAATGCCTTCAGTACTTCCTAGTCTTATTCATGAATTTCTTGTTATTTTCTAATGCAATTGCATTTCCCCTTGAGCATCAATCACATCCTTCAACGATTAAAGTTGGGGCCCTTCTATCACTCAATTCAACAATTGGGAGGATCAGTAAGACTGCTTTAGAATTTGCTGTGGAAAGAATCAACAAAGAACAAAAGTTATTACGTGGTACAATGATATTGTTGAAGATTATGGACTATAATTGTAACACTTTACAAGGTGTTACTGCAGGTATATATTTTTAGATATTGAATATGTAGTGGTTGCCTCCCATGTTTCTATTTGAATTTTGCTATTGGGCCTTTGAATTGTACTCAATCAATTGTGGTTTCAGGACAAGAGAACTTGTATTAGAAACATTGAGTTGATATGATTACCATGTAGCCAATGAACTTGAAAATTTAGTAAGAAAATTCTTCAAATTTCTATACAAATGGCAATGAAAAGTGACATTGATGTCACCACAGCTAATGCAACGGCATAGTAACTAGATGGTCACTTGATATGAAGTTCTTGGTTCCTTCAAAATCCTTTTCAATTTAACTTAATGAATAATACTAAATAGCTATAAGAATTTCCAAGCAAAATAACATAGCTACATAGTTTGTCATAAGTTACATGTGTAAAATTAATACTTTTGACTTTACTAGAAATGTGTGTAAAATCCTTAGCACATGTAATCCAACTCCAAAACCATGTTACTTGTTAGCAGACTAGAAAGTACCCTGCCAATGGGATGTTCAATTTTCGACTAGAGATAAAAACCAAAAGTCTTAACCACCTGAATTCAACACAAGCCTCATCTCTGCAATTAGGCTCCTGAAGAATATCTTTTTGGATGGGAGTGGCATTCCCCTTACATTCCAAATAGATAGATTAATCTTCTGACTTGGATCACCTTGATCCCATGCCTTAAAGGTATTGCTAAAGAACAAATCATTCAATTGCCTTTGCTGTAAAGAGTGGTGCTGGTTATTATATTTCTTAAAGACTAATTGTCCTGCTCTCCTGCTATGGTAAGGATTGTTTCAGGTTTTCTACATTCAATACATCCTTCCTTTCCCCTTTATTGCTTTAGTTGCCAAACCTCATTTTTCTTCTGAAGTGAGGAAGATTTTTTTAAGGCTTTCTTAATTTTACCATTTTTTGGTACTGATTTTCCTTCAAATGAGGGACAAATTTTTGCTAGCCTTTGTCTTAGGTCCATTAAAAAGAGCTCTTGAGCACTCACTTCATCTTACTCTTAAGTTTTTTCATCAATAGTCTTTTTCTTGCTAGATCTTTGCCAGCACATGTGGCATACGGTCATTTAATAATAATGGAAATCTTCACATGTGCTGGAAATCATAAAAAAAGGTGGTCCTTTATGGAGGCACACGCCTTTATATGATGAAATACTTGACTTTGAAAACAAAATTTGCACCAGGATTTCAGACCGCTTTAAGTGCAACTCTATCGGTGCTTTGGCAAACATTTCCTTCATTGTGATGTGTGTCTAGCACCTAGGTATGTGCCTATACAAAATTTTGGGTGTGCCTTCATTGAGTGCCTAAGCTCTTTAGAATATGGTGATTCTCCCTTCTCTGCACGCCTTTCCACTCTATTCACACCTAGATATCATTTGAACAAATTTTCATTCATTGTTGCATGCATCTTCTAGCATGTGCCAATACTCATGTGAGTGAACATTTTACATTTCCAAAACAAGACTAACGCTAGACATGAAGTGCACACTTCATCCCTTACACATGTCTAAGCATAGGCTAAGATTTTAATTTAGAAATTCCTATGTATATATGCATGCACCAATGCTCAGGCAGACACCAATTTATTGTACCCAAATTTTGTAAAATTTGAAAGCGCTTAGGGAGGCATGTGATGTTGGTGAGGTGTGCGCCTGTTCATTAACTCATTTTTTTCACAAAACCTGCCTTCTATTATGTGTGCTCCTCTAGTCATTAGCATATCTAAATTATAGTAGGAAAACTCGATGAGTACTTGGCTAACATGTCACAACTCGTGAGATTTCTAGCTTGTAGTGTCAAGTCAACTCAAACTCATGAGTTGAGTCAGGGGTAAGTCAAGTCGAGTACTCGACAAATTTTTTCACTCGACTGAGTTTTCTATCAGACTTGTGAATTTTTTTCATAAACTCACCTAGTGATAGGTTATAACAAAACCCACATGATTTTTAGCATTTCAATTATCGGGTCAATTATGAGGACACCTTACAAGTTGATAACTTAAGTACCTTGTTTGAGGAGGCAAGGTTGGACAAAACGACAAACTATATCATCAAAATCCACTGCCGAAGAGCTGATCTTGAGTGAAGATCACAAACTGTTTAGGGTCTTTTTCTTCGCTGGTGGTCTCATGCTGTTCCTGGGTCCCATAGGCTTTTGTGGCCTCGTGGACATTATTAAAATATTTCATTTTCATTTTTATTCATTTTTTGACATTTTTGATCTTATTTCACCTAGCAATGGATGTATTCAGCATCCATGTGACACAAATATGCAGAGAAAACGGATTGGAAGAAGATTTTAAGATGCCTTAAAAGATTCAAACAAGTATTTATTTGGAAATTATAAAATTTGAAAAACTTAGGGGAAATGTTGTCCATTTCCTCTCCCTACACCTCATCATTTCTTGATGTTTTTCTATTGTATCTGCATTCTATTTTCTCTTATAAATGTTTATCACTTTCCATATGATTTTTTTTCAAAACAATGCTATTTTTTTCTATGTTAAAATCAGTAATATCAAGTTCAACACAAATGAGTGGTAAGAAAGACCTTGCATGAAGTATGGAATGTTGGGTGTTGTCAAGGGCCAAGTCCATTGTATTAAATGTCAACTTCATATGACAAGAGGAATTAATAGATTAAAATACCACCTTGCTAAAATACCTAGACATGATGTGAAGGTGTGCTCTAATGTGCCCAAAGAGATTATGAGAGAAATGGATGCCTACTTGCTAGTTATGAATGAAAAAAAATGGAAAAGTAGAGGACAAAGGAAGCAATGGTAGCAATGATGAAAGTCAATCCAAATTTATTTGCAAATTCCTTTTTTGTCCCAAACATTTTTCATCTGCTTTCTTCTATTGGTGAGGCTCCTAAAGGCTCTACTTCTAGCCATCTTCCTTCTTCATCGTCACCAAATTCATTTATGTCACACAATGTTCCAAGAGCACAACCTTCACTTGAAGTTGCCACTTGGAATAAGAAAAAGCAGGTAGTATATAGTCATATAATAATAATGGCAAGGTTTGTCAAAATTTTGTCAATAATGAAAGTGTCAAAATTAATTTTCAAAACTTATATAGAGGATTTTAGATAATCACCAAGATTCATAAATTGTTGAAGAATTCTAGAGCTTTGTCGAAAGGTTTTTGTTGGAATAGAGGATTCACCATGAAAGCTTCACTAGAATCATTCAAAGCTCGCCTTTCAAAAAATTCTGTTTTAGCCCACACTAAAAATAATTCATCACTATTTTTGAAAAGGAGAGCATATTCAAAGTTTGCAATTTTTATTGAAGCAAACTCAATTTTTCTGTAAAATCCCTAACCCGGATTTTGTGAAGCAAACTCAATTTTTCTGATTTTAGTGAGTTGGCAATTTGTCAAACTTTGTAATATGCTTACCAATGCGAATTTCTGAGTGTGAGAGTTACAGGACAGCTTTTTGCAATATTTAGATCATTAAACATTCACCATTGCATATCAAATTATATGGATAAATAACAGACATTTAGTCAAACAGTTAGCTATACTTCATTATCATTGGAAACTAGTATGATAACAATTGATAATGCTGATATAAATAAAAAATACAGGGAATATTAATAACTCAAGAAATCCAACATTTCAAACGCCACATACAATGCAATGGATGATCCATAACCCTTGAAATGTGTAATGTCCCCTTTTTAGCCCGGGTTAGTGTTGAACAGATTAGCCTATCATCAGGTCCTCGTAGGCTAATAATGGTGATTAGAGGCCTCTTGTGGGACTTAATGGGTTCTCCATGTGGCAGTTGGTGGTTTTTTCTCCTCTAGTTCGATGGCATATTTAGAGGTGATCGTTTCCATGGGTTTCTGGCTTCATTTTTATACACTTATAATTTATAGTAAGTCAGTTGGGTGATAGAGGCCAACCTTACTATTGATAGTAAGGCACCTTGGTGAGCTGAGGAGTCGATGAGCTATCTTCTGGCGCTGACGGAATTGGTTAATGATGATTATTATTGGAGTTATGATGTTTTAATTATTATTAAAGTAATACTTTAAAAATAATTAATTATAAAGGGGAATATTAAATGATTTAATTGACTTTATAATAAAGGGTCATTTAATGATATAAAGTCAAATTATAAGAGACATGGTGTGAGCGCCCAAATGAAGATATTATAAAGCAACAAAAGAACATATAATATTTATTATATTTTAATGATTAAAGGCACTTGGGAAATCGTGCCATTTGAGGAGAATATAAAAGGCTTTCAAAAAAGAAAATCATTATTCATTGTTGATTCAACACTTTTGAAATTTGTGAAGCTTTGGTTGTGAGGAGAAAACTAGGGTTTCTTCTTCAACTTGATCATGGAGAACATCCGTTCTCTCTGATTTGAGCAACCTAGAAGTGTAAGATAGCATCCAAGGGTTGTTGTTTTAGGTGGCTTTGCTTCTGAAGTCACATTGTGCTTATTTGGAGTGAAAATCTCAAAAGTTTACAAGGGTTTGAAGAGAAATTTTCCGATTGTTGAAGAACCATCATTGGAGACACATACTTCAAGAAACATCAAAGAATATTGTCCAGATCAGAAGTATTTATTCTGCTGCTACAGTGACATGAATAGTACCGCTACAGTACCGCTACAGTGACGTGAACAGTAGAAATCATTTTTGGGTTTGGAAAGGGTTTGATATTGAAGATATTACAATATTTCTGATTTCTTTTGGTAGTATCACCTGAGTTTGTGGCTGCATCAGTTGGAGTTCTTCTGAGCTTGCATTTGTTTCTAAGAGGGATGGGAAGACTGCTGCCATCTGAAGATTACTGTGGGTACATTTCTGACCTTGGTGCCAAGATAACCAGGTCTGGAATACTCCATCTTACATTCCCTCATCTACCATATACTTAGAAAATTGTTTTGAATCAGTCCCTATGAACTGCTGTGTAAAACTGTTTGCTGTTATGCTAATAAGACACCCTAGAATCTGGACTGTGCAAATTGATATTGTAATCAGTTCGCCCAGAATTCATTATTGTGGTCTTCTATGCAATGTAAGGAACTTTTTGGTGCTGTAGGCTCCTTTCAGAAGTGATATAATTGCTGGTAATATTCAGAAATTTCTGTAGTTTCCTAAGAAGGCATATTGTAATCTTCTCTAGCTGAAACTGTTCATTGGAAATACAGATATATGCATTCTTGAATATGGGTTTTAAAAATGCTATTGCACAGCCTGAATAAGCTTAATATCTGTAGCTTGTAATCAGTCAAATACATAATGTATTGCAGTCATATATATCACTGAATGAAAGTAGAATTCTGAGCAGATTGAGTTGATTATTATTATTGCATTTCATTTGGGAAAAGTCATTGAATACCTTATTTGAGAAAAGCAACAATTGAGACTATATTTGTATCTGCAAGCACTCAATATTTTCATGTCATTGCCATTCACTTAAACTTCTACAAACATCAATCAGTTGCATGCAAACTATTTGACAAAATGTCCCATGTGTCAAACTGAAAATTAATCGAGCAAAATCGCAGTAGGGATTATTCCATTTGGAGTGGGACATTTCAAAATGGCTGGGCAGAAATATAAAGTTGCAGAATTAAACACTCCTACAGCAACAACTCCTATGAACAACTCCAAATCACCTCCCAATGGGTGGCTAGCTCCAAGGACTCCACAAATGAGTGTAGGAAGTGGCACCACAGTTCCTAACAGCATACCATGCCTCAACGAAACCCCACACAACCTTTCCAATGTGAAATATGTGACCATAAAAGGCAGCGGCCAGCCCTTGTTTATTCCAATGTCCCTTTAGCAAATTAAACCATGTTCATTCATCTAAATCTGCCTCATACTTGGATGCCTCCCTTCATCATCCCTTTCAAACTCTTCATTAAGCTTTTCATAAATTCTCAAACAATTTGTATTTGTTCACAAATATCACAAAGTATTTAAACTATCTGTCTGACAAGCAAAACCCTTATTTCATAACACGGTGTCCAGACATAACTTTCGTGGCAAAACTTCGATCACAAACAAAACTTGAAAATTATCTTTTCAAAGTCTTCATTAATTTCATACCATAACCATTGTAGTATCGATGTGAAATCTGAGTGGCTCTGCCAATCACCAGCTAGGGAGAAATCTTCCACCACCGAAGTTGATCTTCCCAACAGGGTTTTCATCATCCAGAGGTTAAGATGAACCAAGTTCGATCTCTAGAACCACAAGGGTTTCAATCAGAGAAATAGAATAAAGTGAGTCGGGCTCAATAAACTCAACATACCAAATGAGCTCTCAATTCCCCTATTTATAAGTTTTTTAGAGAAATTTCCAGAAACTCCTTTTTAAAATCACTTTATTAATTTATTAAACCTTTCGACTCCAAAAAGTGATTTATTTTATTTTTAAAACATTTCTGGCATTGAAAGTCATTTTTAAGCGTTTCATCATTTAAATCTTTTCGTTCTCTTTCCAATGAGCTATAATACCGAGGCACCCGATTAATTATTTTAATTGAAATGACATTCTTAGTAAAATTAATTTAATATAGCTCAATATTACACCCAATTAGTGGAAAAGGCCGAAATGCATCAGAACCGAAAACTGACTGCGTAGGAGTGATCTTGATGATGAAAGATGATAAATGAACATGACTAGGTGACTTACTAAAAATAGACGCTCTCTCCAAGAATCTTGAAGCTCAAACTGAAAACTGGAAATAACATCTGAAAGCGTCATATGACTCCTCTAAACCTCCTGAGCTCACTAGCAACATCAATTTACCCCTCTGAACATGCTGACACAAACACAAAAAGTCAGCGCCAATTGCAAAGCAAGAGAACTTGAAAAAGGGGACATTGGACATTACAATCCTCCATCCCAAAGATTGCTTGTCCTCAAGCAATGCCAATACAACACCAAAATCAAGAGACTGAACCAAATTGAAACCAAGGATGATCCCAAGGTCCCAAGTCAACCTAGAAGATCGATAGCACCATTTGCTCAAAGCACTGTCTTGCGAGGTAGCAACACAAGAGACCTCTTGAAAACCTCCTGTAAGAAGAGTAATCAAATACGGGGTAAACTTGGCCAACTCCTCAAAGAATTGCTCTTTGACAGAACCAAATGGATGCACCTTAGGAGTAAACTCTAGAAATTCAACACTAGCTCTCTCATCCCCACAACTGGTGGACTACAAAACAATGTAATTCTAGGGTTCCAAGTTAGTCTCAAAAAGGAATAACCATGCTGCCGTTGCACCACTTTGATCACAATTGAAATCCCAATATGCCAAGTCTTTGTTTTTTGTTTTTGTATCCAATCATAATAACCATTTGGTAGAAACAAACTAGGAGACCTGCAAAATTTGGATTCTTCTTTTGAAGATCAAAGCACCTCATACCAAAGTGATCTGTATAATCCTTTATCCATTCCACTCTTATGTGCCATTAAAAATGTGGTCAAATCATTCGTATGTGGGCTGAAAGAAAAATGATGAGCATACCTCACAATGCAATCAAGGTGAAATTCACCGGCTTGTGCCAATGGAATACTTGAATAATCACTTGGATTCCACATCTCACCATTCCCATCACATGAATCAGGAGGTGTCTCACAACTCAGATCATCAAGAGCTGATTTTGCATTTTTAATGGAGGATGTTTCATCATGCAAAATATGCTTGTCCGGCCCAACTGAATAGCACTCATGATGCCCATCCCAAGCGCTTTCATCACGTTGAATCTCCGTGATAGTCGAGCTGCTGGAGTCACTACGTGATTCTTCATCACTTCCAAGCTCATTAATTCCTTCAATCATCTTTTTAACCTCTATAGTTGCTGTACCACATTCATGTTCCTTCAGTGTGGCTGCAACATGTGACTGATTTTCTGCTTTATAGAGAGAAAAGTGAGCTAAATTTAACTCAAGGTTAAGTTCATCTTCTTTCTCTTTTTCTGTGAATGCTCTATAAGTCTTCTCTGCAAATTTGATGGCAAGGTCTCTATCTGAAAGCAAATTTTGGTAATATGATTTCATTACCTCTAAAGAATGTTTGATAGTTTGTAGATTTGGTATAGTAGCTCCAACTATTAAACCTTTTTGCCTTTCTTCAAGTTGAACCGTCCAAAGGAGGTATTCAATGAACTTGTGCGTGCTATCAAAATGAGTTAAGGTTTGAACGACCTTGCCCTCAATGACTTTCAATAGTTCCTTCAATTCACGTGTCTCACTAGGACAAAGATCCAAATCGGCTTCATAAAATGAATTTTCTGATTTTCCTTCAAGAACATTCCTCTCCATAACAGCTGCCTCTATAGTATCTTCCATGCTATGATGTACAAAATCAGATTGTGTGTAGTTTGTATCCACACTCGTTACCTCATACTTAGCCATCAAATCTTAATTGATTACTCTAAAATCAAGTTGAAGTGAACCTGTGAGCATG
>VDFB02139258.1:0-26110 GCA_007258455.2 Sequoia sempervirens | reverse complement strand
GTGGGCCATCAATCAACTTTGGTCACTACGATTGTGGATTGCACTGTAGTTGTCCATTCTATAGGTGTATTTTCTATCACCTTTCATTTTTTTTCTTGAATTATAGTAGCATTTAGGAAACCACTTGTGTTTGAGCTTTTGTGGGCCATTGATTAACTTTCGTGACTATGATTATGGATTACACTGTAGTTTTGCATTCTATACGCATATTTCGTATCGCCCTTCATGAACCTTCATTTTTTGTTGAGTTATAGCCGCATTTAGGAAACTGCTCATGTTTAATTTTTTGTGGGTCATCAATAAATTTTGTTGACTACGATTATGGATTGTACTAGAGTTGTGCATTCTATACGCAAATTTTTAATCGCCCTTTAGGAAGCTTTATTTTTTGTTGAGTTATACCCGCAGTTAGGAAAACGCTCTTGTTTGAGTTTTTGTGGGCCATCATTCAACTTTGGTCACTACGATTGTGGATTTCACTGTAGTTGTCCATTCAATAGTTGTGCATTCTATATGCAAATTTTTAATCACCCTTTAGGAAGCTTTACTTTTTGTTGAGTTATACCCGCAATTAGGAAAACGCTCTTGTTTGATTTTTTGAGTTTACGTGACTATGATTATGGATTACACTGTAGTTATGCATTCTATACGTGTATTTTGTATTGCCCTTCATGAACCTTTATTTTTTGTTGAGTTATAGCCACATTTAGGAAACTGCTCATGTTTAAGTTTTTTTGGGTCATCAATAAATTTTGGTGACTACGATTATGGATTGTACTATAGTTGCGGCCCAGGACGCCAAAATTCCTTTTAACTTCCTTTAAAGTTTCTTTATTTTTGTTGAGTTATACCGCTAGCTAGGGGAAACGTTTCGCACTGCACCAGATTACAACCATTGTGCATTGTATAATTTATTTTTCAATCGGGCCTTTCACCTAACTGCCCGGTTTTCGCTGAGTTATAGCCGAAGCCAGGAAACCGCTCTGTGGTTTTCATTAATCAACTTTTGATGATTAAGTAACTCAGAATCGTAATTTAGAAGCTGCATTCGAGACTTCAGATTTTCGCACGCCTTCATAAACCTTCTTCATTTTATTATATTGGTACAATACTTTAAACCGCTTTATGCGCTTAGGTTTCACGGGCCATCCATCATCCAGACTACGATTGTGGATTACACATGAGTTGTACATCATATACTTGTGTTTTCTAGCACCTTTCACGAACCTTTATTTTTTGTTGAGTTATAGCTCTGCTTAGGAAACAGCTCGTGTTTGAGTTCTTGTGGGCCATTAGTCAACTTTCATGACTACGATTGCGGATTGCACTGTAGTTGTGCATTCTATAGTCATATTTTCTATTGCCTTTTGTGAAACTTCCTTTTTTGTTGAGTTATAGCCGCTCTCACGAAACCGCTCATATTTGAGTTTTCATGGGCCATCGATAAACTTTGGTGGCTACGATTGTGGATTGCACTCTAGTTGTCCAATCTATACACATATTTTCTATCACCTTTTGCGAACCTTCATTTTTTGTTGAGTTATAGCCGTATTTAGGAAACCGTTCATGTTTGAGTTTTCATGGGCCATCTATCAACTTTCGTGACTACGATTGTGGATTGAATTGTAGTTGTCCATTATGTATGTATATTTTCTATTACCTTTCGCGAGCCTTCATTTTTTTTAAAGTTATAGCCACATTTACGAAACCGAACATGTTTGAGTTCTTGTGGGCCATCGATCAACTTTGGTGACTACAATTATGGATTACACTATAATTATGCATTCTATACACATATTTTCTATTGGCTTTCACAAAACTACATTTTTTGTTGAGTTATAGCCGCATTTGTAAGTCCCGCCTATGTTTAAGTTTTGAGGGCTACCTCAATCAACTTGGAACTATGATTGATTATACCATGTTGTGCATTCTCGCACATATATTTTTAATCGGTTTTAGAACCTTTGATTTTGTTGGTTATAGCAAACATTTAGAAAATGCTTCGTGTTTCTGAGTTTTCATGGGCCATTGATCATCCTTGCGACTGGTTAATTATTTTCAATTTATTGCAGTATTTTATATTTTCTATTGCATTATTGAAGATTCATTTTGTTGATTTATAGCTGCATTTATGAAATCGCTCATGTTTAAGTTTTCGTGGGCCATCGATCAACTTTGTTAACTATGCTTTTGGATTACACTGTAGTTGTGCATTTTATACATGTATTTTCTTTTGCCTCTCGTGAAGCTTCATTTTTCGTTGAGTAATAGCTGCATTTATGAAACTGCTCATGTTTAAGTTTTTGTGGGCCATTAATCAACTTTGGTGACTACGATTGTGGATGGCACTATCTTTGTCCATTCTATATGCGTAATTTATATCGCCTTTCACGAACCTTCATTTTTCGTTGAGTGATAGTTGTATTGAGGAAACTGCTCATATTTGCGTATTTGTGGGCCATCAATCAACTTTAGTTACTATCATTGTGTATTGCACTGTAGTTATCCATTATGTATTCGTATTTTCTATTACCTTTCACGTTCATTTTTTGTTGTGTTATAGCTGTATTTAGGAAACCGATCATATTTGAGTTTCCGTAGGCCATCGAACAACTATGCTAACTACGATTGTGGATTGCACTATAGTTTTCTAATCTGTACACCTTTGGTGACTACAATTGTGGATAGTATTGTATTTGTGCATTCTCTACACAAATTTTTAATCACCTTTCATGAACATTCATTTTTTTGTTGAGTTAACAAAACATGAAGGTTCACGAAAGGCGATTGAAAATAAGCATATAAAATGCACAACTACAGTGTAATCCACAAGCATAGTCACCAAAGTTGACCGATGGCTCACGAAAACTCAAACATGGACGGTTTCCTAAATGCGGCTATAACTCAACAAAAAATGTAGGTTCACAAAAGGCGATAGAAAATTAGCATTCACAATGCACAACTACAGTGCAATCCATAATTGTAGACAAAAAAGTTGATCGATGGCCCACGAAAACTCAAACACGAGCTGTTTCCTAAGTGTGGCTATAACTCAACAAAAAATGAAGGTTCGCGAAAAGCAATAGAAAATACGCATATAGAATGGACAACTACAGTGTAATCCACAATCGTAGTCAGCAAAGTTGATCGGTGGTCCACAAAAACTCAAACACGAGCATTTTCCTAAATGCGGCTATAACTCAACAAAAAATGAAATTTCATGAAAAGTAATTAAAAATGTGCATGAAAAATGCACAACTATATTACAATCCACAATCGTAGCCACTAAAGTTGATTGATGGCTCACGAAAACTCAAACACAAGCAGTTTCCTAAATGTGGCTATAACTAAACTAAAAATGAAGGTTCATGAGAGCCAATAGGAAATAGATGCACAAAATGGACAACTATAGTGTAGTGCACAATCATAGTCACCTAAGTTGATCGATCACGCACAAAACTCAAATACGAGTGGTTTCCTAAGAACGGCTATAAGTCAAGAAAAAATGAATGTTTATGAAAGGTGATAGAAAATACACATATAGAATGCACAACTACAGTGTAATCAACAATTGTAGTAATGAAAGTTTATCATTGGCCCATGAAAAAGTCAAACACGAGGGTTTTCCTATATGCGGCTATAACTCTGCAAGAAGTGAAGGTTCACACAACTATAGTACAATCCACAATCGTAGCCAGCAAAGTTGATTGATGGCCCATGAAAACTCAAACATGAGCGGTTTCCTTAATGCTATAACTCAACTAAAAATGAAGGTTAACGAGAGCTGATAGGAAATACACACAAAATGGACAACTACAGTGTAGTGCACAATCATAGTCACCAAAGCTGATCGATGACGCACAAAACTCAAACACGAGTTTTCCTAAGAGCAGCTATAAGTCAAAAAAAATGAAGGTTTGCAAAAGGTGATAGAAAATACGCACGTAGAATGTACAACTGTAGTGTAATCAACAATCGTAGTCACGAAAGTTTATCGTTGGCCCACGAAAACTCAAGCACGAGTGTTTTCCTATATGCGGCTATAACTCAACATGAAATGAAGGTTTGCGAAAGGCCATAGAAAATAGGAGTATAGAATGCACAACTATAGTGTAATCCACAAGCATAGTCACAAATGTTGATTGATGGCCCATGAAAACTCAAATTCGAGCGGTTTCATAAATGCGTATTTTCTATTCCCTTTTGCGAACCTTCAATTTTTGTTGAGTTATAGCTGCATTTAGGAAACCAATCGTGTTTGAGTTTTCATGGGCCATCAATCAACTTTCATGACTACGATTGTGGATTTCAATGTAGTTGTCCATAATGTAGGCGTATTTTCTATTGCCTTTCACGAGCTTTCATTTTTTGTTGAGTTATACAGCATTTAGGAAACCACTCGTGTTTGAGTTTTTGTGGGCCATCGATTAACTTTGGTGACTACGATTATGGATTACACTGTAGTTGTGCATTCTATACATGTATTTCCTATCACCTTTTGCGAACCTTCATGTTTTGTTGAGTTATAGCTGCATTTGCGAAACCACTCATTTTTAAGTTTTTGTGGGCCATCAATAAACTTTGGTGACTATGATTGTGGATTGTACTATAGTTGTGTATTATCTACACAAATTTTTAATCGTCTTTTAGGAATCATTAGCTTTTGTTGAGTTATAGCCGCATTTAGAAAAACCCTCGTGGTTGAGTTTTCGTGGGCCATCGATCAACTTTGGTAACTATGATTATGGATTACACTCTAATTGTGCATTGTATACGCATATTTTCCATCGCCTTTCACAAAAGTTTATTTTTTGTTGAGTTATAGCCGTGCTTAGGAGACCACTCATGTTTAATTTTTTGTGGGCCATCGATCAACTTTCGTGACTATGATTGTGGATTGTAATCGTAGTTGTGTACCCTATACATCGTGATTTTCTATTTCGTGAACCTTCCTTTTTGAGTTATAGCACTTAGGAAACTCTCATATTTGAGTTTCGCGGGCCATTGATCAACTTCAGTGATACTATTGTGGATTGCACTATAGTTATCCAATTTGTGGCGCGTATTTTCTAATTTCCGCTGTGAACCTTCATTTTGTTATAGTTGTATTTAGAAACGCCGATAGAAAATATGTGGTATACAATGCACACCATAGTATTTATAAATCGGGTCGTCAAAGTTGATGGATGCTCCAGGTCCAACATACATTTTCCTAATGCGCTGCACTCCATGAGTCGAAGCGCCCGGTGCGGTGACAGGCTACGCGCATAAAATGCACATCCAGAGTACAACCATAATCAGCAGCTGTGTTGATCATCTAATGCTAGCTCAGAGTAATTTCTAAATGCAAGAGACCACGAATGCGAGTAGAAAATATGCGTGAGCAGATTCGACATCCTTAGTGTATCCAAAATCGTAGTTTCTAAAGTTGATCAATGGCCTATGAAATCTTACAAATGAGTAGCTGTAACTCAATTAAAAATCAAGGTTCATGAAAGGAAATAGAGAATACGCGTACAAATTGGACAACTACAATCAACAATCGTAGTCAGCAAAATTGTTTAATGGGCCACAAAAACATAAAAACTCAAACACGATAGATTTCCTAAATGATGCTATAACTCAACGAAAATTGAAGGTTCGTGAAAGGCGATAGAAAATACGAGTACAAAATGCATAACTATAGTGCAGACCACAATTGTAGTCACTAAAGTTGATTGATGGCCCATGAAAATTCAATTATGAGGGGTTTCCTAAATACGGCTATAACTCAACGAATAATGAAGGTTCGCAAATGGCAATAGAAAATACGTGTATAGAATGGACAACTACAGTGCCATCCACAATCGTAGTCATGAAAGTTGATTGATCGCCCACAAAACTCAATCATGAGCAGTTTCATGAATGCAACTATAACTCAACAAAAAATGAAGGTTGAAAAAAGGTGATAGAAAATACGTGTACATAATGGACAAGTACAGTGCATTCCAAAATCTTAATGACTAAAGTTGATCGATGGCCCACGAAAACTCAAACTCGATCGGTTTCCTAAATGTGGCTATAACTCAATGTAAAATGAAGGGTCGTGAAAGGCGATTGAAAATACACATATACTATGCACAACTACAATATAATCCATAATCGTAGTCACCAAAAGTTGATTAATGGCCCACAAAATCTCAAACATGAGCATTTTCCTAAATGTGGCTATAACTCAACAAAAAATGAAGGTGCCTAAAAGGTGATTAAAAATATACACTATAGTTGTCCATTTTGTACTTTTATTTTCTATCGACTTTTGTGAACCTTCATTTTTCATTGATTTACAAAAGGTCATATTTAGGAAACTGCTTGACTAGTTTCCTGGGCCATGAATCAATACTGGCGACTACGCTTGTGGATAAAACTGTTATAGCTGTATTTTTCATGTTTTGTTGAGTTAGAGCTGCATTTAGGAAACTGCTCATGTTTGAGTTTTCAGCCATTGATCAACTCTTTGTGACTACTTACTGTGGATTTTATTGTAGTTGGAATTTTGTACACATGCATTTTATCTTTCACTAACATTATTTTTTTGTTGGCTTATAGTCAAAGATATAGGAAAACACGTGTTTGAGTTTCTCGTGGGCCATATCGACAATTTTTGGTGACTACATGATTGTGATTTAAACTATAGTTGCGCATTCTATACGTGTATCTTCTATTGCCTTTCACAAACCTTCATTTTTTTTTTAGTTATAGCCGCACTAAGGAAACCACTTGTGTTTGAGTTTTCATGGGCCATCAATCAACTTTAGTGACTAAATTTGTGGATTGTATTATAGTTGTGCATTATGTAGGTATATTTCTAATTGCTTTTCACAAACCTTAATTTTTTTTTAGTTATAGCCGTATTTAGGAAACCGCTCGTATTATAGTTTTCGAAGGCCATCGATCAACTTTGGTGACTACAATTGTGGATTACACTATAGTTGTGCATTTTATAAGTGTATTTTCTATCACCTTTCTTGAACCTTCATTTTTCATTGAGTTATAGTCGCACTTAGGAATCTGCTCATGTTTGAGTTTTCGTGGGCCATCGTTCAACTTTGGTGTATAGGATTGTAGATTGTACTGTAACCATTCTGTATGAGTATTTTCTTTCGCCTTTTGTGAATCTTCATTTTTTGTTGATTTATAGCCGCATTTAGGAAACCCCACATGTTTGAGTTTTTGTGGAGCATCGATCAACTTTGGTCACTACAATTGTGGATTACACATTAGTTATGCATTCTATACGCGTATTTTCTATCGCCTTTAGCGAACATTAAATTTTTGTTGAGTTATAGCTGCACATAGGAAATTGCTCATGTGTTGAGTTTTAGAGGGCCATCGATCAACTTTGGTGACTACGATTGTGGATTCCACTATAGTTGTCCATTCTATACTAGTACTTTTTGCACCTTTTGCGAACCTTCATTTTTTGTTGAGTTATAGCCGCATTTAGGAAATCGCTTTAGTTTGAGTTTTCATTGGCCATCGTTGAACTTTGGTCACTACGCTTGTGGATTACACTATAGTTGTGCATTCTACACATGTATTTTCTATCACCTTTCGCGAACCTTCATTTTTTATTGAGTTATAGCTACAATTAGGAAACTACTTGTCTTTGAGTTTTTGTCGGCCATAGATCAACATTGGTCATTACGATTGTGGATTGCACTGTACTTTTCCATTATGTACGTGTCTTTTCTGTCACCTTTGACGAACCTTCATTTTTTGTTCTGTTATAGCTGCATTTAGGAAAATGCTCCTGTTTGAGTTTTGGAGGGTTATTGATCCACTTTGGTGACTAAAGCAACGTCAGGGACAACAAGCGTCCTGGCTCGGTACATTTGCCTTCCATCGCCTTTGCTTAACCTTTATTTTTCTCGGGAATTATTGCCCATTTAAACCGCCCCCAAGATTTGAGTTCTTCAGAGGCTGGAATAAACTTTGGTGACTATGCTGTGATTACACTATAGTTGTGCAATCTATGCGATTTTCTATTGCTGCGGAACCTCATTTTGTTCGGCCAGGCACGACGTAGGAAATCGCTCGTTTGAGTTTCTGGGAGGCCATCAATCAATCTTTGGTGATTTACGCCAGATTGGCATCAGAGTTGTGCAATCTATACGCATATCTTGTATTGCCTTTGTGAACCTTTCATTTTTTTTTTTTGTGTTATGAATGACGGTAAGTCCTTCATGCTTTAGTTTCGCAACCGATCAAATTTTGTGAAACTGCACCCGTGGATTGGTGTCGTACTCCCATCTATAGGTGTATTCTTCGATCATAATTGCCTCACTGAGTTTTGGGCCATAAATCAACTTTGGTGACTACACTTGTGGATTACACTATAGTTGTGATTCAAATAAGTTGTTATTGACAAAGATAGATTTTTTTGAAAAAAGTAGAAGCTGTGAAGGTACCAAAGGAAATTTTTTTGAATCTTTTAATCAAAAATCTTAGAGATGGGTTTTGTAGAGAATGTCGTTCTGAGTAAACCCAAATCGTCCTTTTTTTCGAAAAACTAATTTTTCAACAACATGCAAAAACCCCTCAAAAATAGAATCTATGAAACAATTTTTTCTAGAAAAATCAAAATATGGTTTTTATAGGTGCTCGTGTGCAAAAAGAGACCAAGATCGTCCGTTTTTTGAAAAAATAAGTTATTGTTTAAAAAGATAGTTTTTTTTGAAAAGTAAAAGAGATAGAGGTAAAAAATTTCAATATTTTTATGAAAAGTCTAAGAAATGGGTTTTGTAGAGAATGTCATTTTGAGTAGACCCATATCATCCTTTTTGTGAAAAATTAATTTTTCTCCAACATGTAAGAACCCCTCAAAAATTGAATCTACGAAACTTATTTTTTGCGAAGATCAAAAATATGGGTTTTATAGGCGCTCGAGAGCTAAAGAGACCCAAATGATCTGTTCTTTATAAAAACAAGTTGTTCTTGAAAAATATAGTTTTTTTTTAAAAGTAAAAGTAGTAGAGTTAGTAACACAGGCAAATTTTTTGAATCTTTTTATGAAAAATTTGAGAAATGGGTTTTGTAGAGAATGTCATTCTAAGTAGACCCAAAACGTTCTATAATTGTGCATTCTATATGCATATTTTTAATTAACTTTAACGAACCTTCATTTTTTGTTGAGTTATAATTTAGGAAAACGCTCGTGTTTGAGTTTTCGTGGGTATCGATCAACTTTGGTGACTACGATTGTGGATTGGACTGTAGTTGTATATTATGTACATGTATTTTCTATTGCCTTTTGTGAACCTTTATTTTTTATTGAGTTATAGCCGTATTTAGGAAACCTCTCATATTTGAGATTTCATGGGCGATCGATCAACTTTGGTGACTATGATTGTGGATTACACTGTAGTTGTTTATTCTATTCATGTATTTTCTATCGCCTTTTGCAAACCTTCAGTTTTTTTTCAGTTATAGTTGCATTCTGGAAACCGGTCATGTTTGATTTTTTGTGGGCAATCAATCAACTTAGGTGATTACGATTCTGTATTATACTATAGTTGTGCATTTTGTACACATATTTATAATTTCCTTTCATGAACCTTCATTTTTTGTTGAGATATATTCACATTTAGGAAAACGCTGGTGTTTCAGTTTTCATGGGCCATCAATCAGCTTTGGTTACTACGATTGTGGATTACACTGTAGTTGTGCATTCTATAAACGTATTTTTTATCACCTTTCACGAACCTTCATTTTTTCGTTGAGTGATAGCCGCACTTAGGAAGTTGCTCATGTTTCAATTTTTGTTAATCATCGATCAACTTTGGTGACTATGATTGTGGATTGCACTATGGTTGTCGATTCTGTATGTGTATTTTCTATCACTTTTGGCAAACCTTCTTTTTTTCTTCAGTTATAGCTGCAATTAGGAAATTGCTCGAGTTTCATTTTTCGTGGGTCATCGGCTAGCTTTGTTGACTATGATTCTGGTTTGTACTGTAGTTGTGAATTATGTACGCATATTATTAATTCTTTTTCACAAACATTCATTTTTTGTTGAGTTATAGCCGTATTTAGAAAATCGCTCATATTTGAGTTGTCAAGGGCCATCGATCAACTTTGGTGACTACGATTATGTATTGCACTATAGTTGTCCAATCTGTACATCTATTTTCTATTTCCTTTAACGAACCTTAATTTTTTCGTTTAGTTATACCCCTATTTGGGAAACTGCTCGTGTTTGAGTTTTCGTGGGCCTTTATCAACTTTGGTGGCTATGATTGTGGATTGCACTATAATTGTGCATTCTATATGCATATCTTCTATCGCCTTTCGTGAACCTTCTTCTTTGGTTGAGTTATAGCCACATTTAGGAAACCGCTCATCTTTGAGTTTCTGTGGGTCATTTATCAACTTTCGTGAAAACGCTTGTGGATTATACTGTAGCTGTCGATTCTATACACGTATTTTCTATTGTCTTCTATGAACCTTCATGTTTTGTTGAGTTATAGCCGTATTTAGGAAACCGCTTATGTTTGAGTTTTTTTGGGCCATTGATCAACTTTGGTGACTATGATTGTGTATTGTACTGTAATTGTGCATTTTGTACACATATTTTTAATCACCTTTCACGAACCTTCATTGTTTGTTGAGTTAAAGATGCATTAATGTAAACGCTCGTGTTTCAGTTTTCGTGGGCTATCGATCAACTTTGGTGGCTGCGATTGTGGATTACTCAAGTTTGAGTTTTAATGGGCATGATCAACTTTGGTAACTACGGTTGTGCATTACAATGTAGTTGTGCATTCTATATGCGTATTTTCTATTGGCTTTCGTGAACATTCATTTTTTCTTGAGTTATAGCTGCGTTTAGAATACTGCTCGTATTTGAGTTTTTGTGGGCCATCGATCAATTTTGGTGACTACGATTGTGGATTGCACTGTAATTGTCCATTTTGTACGCATATTTTCTATCGCCTTTCATGAAAACTCAAGAAAAAATGAAGGTTCGTTAAAGGCAATTAAAAACATGCTTACATAATGCACAACTATAGTACAATCCACAATCGTAGTCACCAACATTGATCGATGGCCAACGAAAACTCAAACATGACTGGTTTCCTAAATGCGGCTATAACTCAACAAAAAATGAAGCTTCATAAAAGGCAATAGAAAATACACAAACAAAATGGAAAACTATAGTGTAATCCACAGTTGTAGTCACCAAAGTCGATCGACGGCCCAAAAAAACTCAAACTCGGGCGATTTCTTAAATGCGGCTATAACTAAAATGAAAATGAAGATTCGTGTTGGGGTTTTCGTGGGCCATCATCGAACAACTTTAGTGACTAAAATTGTAGATTGCACTATATTTCTCTATTCTGTACTCATATTTTTTATTGGCTTTCACGAACCTTCATTTTTTGTTGTCTTATAGCCGCATTTAGAAAATCGCTCGTGTTTGAGTTTTCATGGGCCATCAATCAACTTTGGTGACTACGCTTTTTTATTACACTCTAGTTGTGCATGTATACACGTATTTTCTATCGCCTTTTAGAACCTTTATTCTTTGTTGAGGTATAGCCGCATTTCAGAAAATGCTCGTGTTTGAGTTTTCGTGGGTCATCGATCAACTTTAGTGACTACGGTTCTGGATTACACTGTAGTTGTTCATTCTATACACGTATTTTCTATTGTCTTTTGTGAACCATTATTTTTTGTTGAGTTATAGCCACATTTAGGAAATCGCTCAAGCTTGAGATTTCGTGGGTCATCGAACAACTTTGTTGACTACGATTGTGGATTGCACTATAGTTGTCGATTTTGTACACGTATTTTTGATCACCTTTCGCGAACCTTCATTTTTTATTGACTTATAGCCGCATTTAGGAAACCGCTCGTGTTTGATTTTTTCTGGGCCGTCGATCAACTTTACTGACTAGGATTGTGGATTACATTGTAATTGTGCATTATATACGCGTATTTTCTATTTCCTTTAGTGAACCTTCATTTTTTGTTCAGTTATACCCGCATTGAGGAAACCGATCATGTTTGAGTTTTTCGTGGGCCATTGATCAACTTTAGTGATTACAATTGTGGATTGCATTGTAGTTGTCCATTCTGTACACATATTTTTTACCACCTTTCGTGAACCTTCATTTGTTGTTAACTTATAGCCGCATTTAGGAAACTGATCGTGTTCGATTTTTTGTGGGCTATCGATCAACATTATTGACTACGATTGTTGATTACACTCTATTTATTCAAGGGGTAAATGCTTTTGACTGGAGCTATGAACTGGAATACAACCATTCAACAATACCACCCCAACGAGGTTTGAACCATGGTGGCAAGAACAACAATGCCACCTATAAAAAATCACACCATGCCAATACCAACAATTGTTGATTACAATCTAGTTGTGTATTGTAATTTATATTTTCTATCGTCTTTTGCGAACCTTCATTTTTTGTTGAGTTATAGCTGCAGTTAGGAAACCACTCGAGTTTGAGTTTTCGTGGGCCATCGATAAACTTTGATGAGTACAATAGTTGTTTTCATTGTGGTCGTCCATGTTGTACCTGTATTTTCTATCGCCTTTAACAAACTTTCATTTTTTGTTGATTTTAAAGCCGCATTTAGGAAATTGCTCGCGTTTGAGTTTTCATAGGCCATAGATAAACTTTGGTGACTACAATTGCGGATTGCACTGTAGTTGTCCATTTTGTACTCGTATTTCCTATAACCTTTCGCGAACCTCCATTTTTTGGTGAGCTATAGCCGCATTTAGGAAACCAATCATTATTTTTTTTTGTGGGCCATCAATCAACTTTGGTGACTACGATTGTGGATTGTACTATAGTTGCATATTTTGTACCCATATTTTTAATAACTTTTCAAGAACTTTCTTTTTTTGTTGAGTTATAGCAGCATTTAGGAAAATGCTCATGTTTGAGTTTTCGTGGGCCATTGATCAACTTTGGTGACTTCGATAGTGGATTACACTGTAGTTGTCCATTTTGTACTCGTATTTCCTGTAACCTTTCGCAAACCTCCATTTTGTGGTGAGCTATAGCCACATTTAGGAAACCAATCATTTATTTATTTTTGTGGGCCATCAATCAACTTTGGTGACTACGATTGTGGATTGTACTATAGTTGCGTATTTTGTACCCATATTTTTAATAAATTTTCGGGAACTTTCTTTTTTGTTGAGTTATAGCAACATTTAGGAAAATACTCATGTTTGAGTTTTCGTGGGCCATTGATCAACTTTGGTGACTTCGATAGTGGATTACACTGTAGTTGTGCATTGTGTAGATGTATTTTCTATCGCTTTTCTCAAACCTTCATTTTTTATTGAGTTATAGTCTCAATTAGGAAACCGGTCGTGTTGGAGTTTTCATGGCCCATTGATCAACATTGGTGACTACGATTGTGGATTCCACTATAGTTGTCCATTCTGTACGCGTATTTTCTATCACCTTTCATGAACCTTCATTTTGTTTAGTTGTGCGCCACATTTAGGAAACCATGCGCCACATTTAGGAAACCACTCGTGTTTAAGTTTTTGTCGGCCATCGATCAACTTTGGTGACTACGCTTGTGGATTACACTATAGTTGTGCATTCTAGATGCATATTTTTCTGTTGCCCTTTGTGAAATTTCATTGTTTGTTCACTGACAGTCGCGCACTTAATGGGCCATTGATCAACTTTGGTGACTACGATTGTGGATTGCACTGCAGTTGTGCAATGTATACATGTATTTTCTATCACTTTCTCGAACCTTCATTTTTGTCGAAAGGTGAACTTAGAAACCGGGTCATGTTTGAGTTTTCATGGCCCATTGATGTCCTTTGCAGGGACTACCACTGTGATTCCAATCGAGTTGTTCATTGCATACTCCATACTTCACCTTTGTGAGCCTTCTCTCATTTTGTTTCAGCTTAAAGGCCATATTTAGAAACAAATCATGTTTGAGTTTTCATCGTCAATGAACAAATTTGGTGACTATTGTGATTGGGTACTCATGCCGTGCATTTTATATTCGTATTTTCTATCGCCTTTTGTGAACCTTCATTTTTTGTTCACTTATAGCCGCACTTAGGAAAGAGATTATGTTTGAGTTTTCATGGGCCATTGATCAACTTTGGTGACTACGATTGTGGATTGCACTGTAGTTGTGCATTCTATATGCATATTTTCTATCACCTTTCGTAAAACTTCATTTTTTGTTGATTTATAGCTTCACTTAGTAAACCGCTCGTATTTGAGTTTTTGTGGGTCATCAATCAAATTTCATGACTATGATTGTGGATTGCGTTATAGTTGTCCATTTTGTAAGCATATTTTCTATCGCCTTTCATGAACCTTCATTTTTTGTTGAGTTATAGCCGCATTTATGAAATCGCTCATGTTTGAGATTTCTTGGGTCATCGATCAACTTTGGTGACTATAATTGTGCATTGCACTGTAGTTGTCCATTTTGTACCTGTATTTTCTATTTCCTTTTGCGAATTTTAATTTTTTGTTGAATTATACATTGAGGAAACTGTTCATGTTTGGGTTTTTTTGGGCCATTGATCAAATTTGGTAACTACAATTGTGGATTATACTATAGTTCTCCATTTTGTACGTCTATTTTCTATCACCTTTCGATAAACTTCATTTTTTTTCTTTATAGTTGCATTTAATAAATTGCTCGTGTTTGATTTTTAGTGGGCCATCGATTAACTTTGGTGACTAAAATTATGGATTACACTGTAGTTGTGCATTCTATATGATTATTTTTAATCCCCTTTTAGGAACCTTTACTTTTTGTTTATTTATTACCGCATTTAGGAAGACACTTGTGTTTGAGTTTTCGTGGGCCATCGATCAACATTGGAGACTACGATTGTGGATTTCACCATAGTTGTCTATTCTATGACATATTTTTTATTGCCTTTGGCAAACCTTCATTCTTTGTTGAGTTATAGCCACATTTAGGAAACCTCTCATATTTGAGATTTCGTGGGCCATCATCGATCAACTTTGGTGACTACGATTATGGATTGTAATATAGTTGTGCATTGTGTACTCATATTTTTAATTTCCCTTCACAACCTTCATTTTTTGTTGAGTTATAGCCGCATTTATGTAAATGCTCATTTTTGAATTTCAGTGGGCCATGTATCAACATTTTTTACTACAATTGTCGATTACATTGTAGTTGCGCATTGTATACACGTATTTTCTATCACCTTTCGCAAACCTTTATTTTTTGTTGAGTTATAGCCGCATTTAGGAAACTGATCATGTTTAATTTTTGGTGTGCCATCGATAAACTTTGGTGACTATAGTTATGGATTACAGTGTAGTTTTAATCACCTTTCACGAACCTTCATTTTTCGTTGAGTTATAGCCAGATTTAGGAACACGCTCGTGTTTGAATTTTTGTGGGCCATCGATGAACATTTTTTACTACGATTGTTGATTACACTCTAGTCATGCATTGTATATGTGTATTTTCTATTGCCTTTCGCGAACCTTCATTTTTTGTTGAGTTATAGCTACACTTAGGAAACTGCTTGTGTTTCAGTTTTCGTTGGCCATCGATCAACTTTGGTGACTACGATTGTGGATTGGACTGTAGTTGTTGATATTGTCTGCATATTTATAATCACCTTTCAAGAACCTTCATTTTGTTGGAGATATAAATGCATATTTAGGGAAAAATACCATAAGCTTTGAGTTTTATAGCCATTGATCAACTTTGGGTGTGACTATGATTGTGGGATTAGCAATCAGAAGAAAACACGCCAAGATTTTCTTATCGCCTTTCTGAACTTTCATTTTTCTATTGAGTTAGCCCTCACTAGAAACCACCGCTCATATTTCTTTTAGAATATTTTCATGGACATCGATCAACTTTGGCGGCTACGATTGTGGATTGCACTGTATTTGTCCATTTTGTACGCGTATTTTCTATCGCCTTTCGTGAACCTTCACTTTTTGTTGAGTTATAGTCACATTTAGGAAATCGCTCATGTTTGAATTTTCATTCCCCATCGATCAACTTTGGTTACTACGATTGTGGATTGCACTGTAGTTGTTTATTATGAATGCTAATTTTCTTTCGCCTTTCATCAACCTTTTTTTTCATAGAGTTATAGCCACATTTAGGAAACCACTCATGTTTGAGTTTTTGTACTGCATCCACCGCTAGTGATCGATGATCAGTTGTGCACAGGAACGCTTACCTTGGCCATGAACCCTCATTTTTTGTTGTCTTATAGCCGCATAGAGGAAACCGCTCATGTTTGAGTTTTTTTGGCCCTTCGATCAACTTTAGTGACTACGGTTGTGGATTACACTATAGTTTTGCATTATATATGTGTATTTTCTATCACCTTTTGTGAACTTTCATTTTTTGTTGCATAATAGCCGCATTTAGGAACCTGCTCATGTTTGAGTTTTTGTTGGCCATAAATCAACTTTGGTGACTACAATTGTGGATTGTACTATAGTTGTACATTCTATATGCATATTTTTAATCGCTTTTCGTGAACATTCATTTTTTCTTGAGTTATAGCCACATTTAGGAAAACGGTCATGTTTGAGTTTTCATGGGTCATCGATTGACTTTGGTGACTACGATTGTGGATTGTGTTGTAGTTGTGCATTCTTTACATGTGTTTTCTATTGCCTTTTGTGAACTTTCTTTTTTTTTTGAGTTATAGCCGCATTTAGGAAACCGCTCATGTTTGAGGTTTCGTTGGCCATCAACAACTTTAATTTTCTATCGTGTTTCGCGAATCTTCATTTTTTGTTGAGTTATAGCCACATTTAGGAAACCGCTCGTGTTTGAGTTTTTGTGAGCCATCGATCAACTAGGGTAACTGTGCTTGTGGATTACATCATTAATGTTTGAGTTTTTATGGGCCATAGATCAACTTTGGTGACTACAATTATGGAAAAATTCCCCACAAAAACTCAAACATGAGCAGTTTCCAAAATGCGGCTATAACTCAACAAAAAATAAAGGTTATCGAAAGGCGATAGAAAACATATGTATAGAATGCCGAATTGTAGTGTAATCAACAATGGTAGTCACCAAATTGGATTGACGACCTACAAAATCTCAAACACGAGTAGTTTCCTAAATGCGGCTATAACTCAAACAGGAGCAGTTTATTAAGTGTGGTTGTAGGTCAATGAAAAATGAAGGTTCACGAAATGCAATAGAGAATATGTGTATAGAATGCACAACTACAGTGTAATCCACAATTGTAGTCACCAATGTTGATCGTTGCCCAAAAAAACTAAAACCCAAGCGTTTTCCTAAATGCAGCTATAACTCAACAAAAAATGTAGGTTTCTGAAAAATGATTAAAATATGCTTATAGAATGCACGACTATAGTAAAATCCGCAATCGTAGTCACCAAAATTGATTGATGGCACATGAAAACTCAAACACGAGCAGTTTCCCAGGTGCGACTATAACTCAACGAAAATATAAAGTTTGTAAAAGGTGATATAAAATACATGTATAGAATGGAAAACTAAAGTGTAATCCACAGTCTTAGTCACCAAAGTTGATCGATGGCCCACAAAAACTCAAACACGAGCATTTTACTAAGTGGGGCTATAACTCAACAAATATTTTTTGTGAAAATTAAAAATTATGGGTTTTATACACGTGTATATGATTTTTTATAGAAAGATTCAAAAAAATTGTCATTGTTACCTCTACTGCTTTTGCTTTTCAAAAAAATATATCTTTTACAAGAACAATTTTTTTCAAAAACCGGTCAATCTTGCATGTTGATGAAAACTTAGTTTTTCAAAAAAAGGACAATATGGGTTTACTCAGAAGGACATTCTCTACAAAACCCATTTGTTAGATTTTTCATAAAAAAAGATTCAAAAAATTTGCCTCTTATTGCTTCTATTTTTTTTAAAAATCTATCTTTTTCAAGAAAAACTTAGTTTTTCAAAATATAGATGATTTGGGTCTCTTCAGCACATAATCACCTATAAAACCGATATTTTCGATTTTCCCAAAAAATATTGTTTCGTAGATTCTATTTTTGAGGGGTTCTTGCAATTCAGTGAAAAATAAGTTTTTCAGAAAAAGAACAATTTGGGTCTACTCAGAATAACATTCTCTACAAAACCCATTTCTCAGATTTTTCATAAAAATATTCAAAAAAATTTGCCTCTGTTACCTCTACTACTTCTACTTTTCAAAAAAGTCTATCTTTTTCAAGAAAAACTATCTTGAGGACACGAGCACCTATAAAACCCATATTTTGATTTTCCCAAAAAAATTGTTCTCAGTTCTATTTTTGAGGTTTTGCATGTTGGTGAAAATTAAACTTTTCAAAAAAATGACAATCAAGATTTGCTGAAAACGACATTCTCTACAAAACCCATTTCTCATATTTTTCTTAAAAAGATTCAAAAATTTGCCTCTGTTAACTCTACTGCTTCTATTTTTCAAAAAAATTGATCTTTTTCAAGAACTACTTATTTTTTCAAAAAACAAATGATCTAAATGTCTTCAGCACACGAGCACCTATAAAACCCATATTTTTTATTTTCCCAAAAGAAATTGTTTTGTAGATTCTGTTTTTGATGGGTTCTTGTATGTTGGTGACTACGATTGTGGATTGTACTGTAGTTTTGCATTATGCACGCCCATTTTTAATCGCATTTCACGAACCTTCATTTTTTGTTGAGTTATAGTTACATTTAGGATAATGCTCGTGTTTGATTTTTTGTGGACCATCGATCAACTTTGCTGAATACGATTGTGGATTACACTGTAGTTGTGCATTCTATATGCGTATTTTCTATTGCTTTTCGCGAACATTCATTTTTCGTTGAGTTAAACCCGCACTTAGGAAACAACTCGTGTTTGAGTTTTTGTGGGCCATCATCGATCAACATTTTTTACGACAATTGTGGATTGCACTATAGTTGTGCATTATGATTGCTAATTTTCTATTGCTTTTCGTGAACCTTCATTTTTTGTTGAGTTATAGCCGCATTTAGGAAATTGTTTGTGTTTGAGTTTTCGTGAGCCATCGATCAACTTTGGTGACTACACTTGTGGATTAAGCTATAGTTGTGCATTCTATACGCGTATTTTCTATAGACATTCGCGAACCTTTTTTTTTTCGAGTTATAGTCACATTTAGGAAACCAATCGTGTTTTAGTTTTCGTGGTCCATCAATCAACTTTGGTAACTACGATTATTGATTATACTGTAGTTGTCCATTCTCTACATGTATTTTCTATCACCTTTTGCAAACCTTCATTTTTTTTTTACTTATAGCATTTAGGAAACCGCTCATGTTTGAGTTTTTGTGGGCCATCAATCAACTTTGGTGACTAGAATTATGGATTACACTGTAGTTGTGCATTCTATCTACGTAATTTCTAGCACCTTTCGCAAACCTTCTTTTGTCATGGAGTTATAGTTGCATTTAGGAAACCGCTTGTGTTTGAGTTTTCGTGGTCTTTGGTAACTACGATTATATATTATATTGTAGTTGTCCATTCTCTACGTGTATTTTCTATCACCTTTTGCAAACCTTAATTTTTTGTTGAGTTATAGCCGCATTTAGGAAACCTCTCACGTTTGAGTTTTTGCAGGCCATCGATCAACTTTGGTGACCACAATTATGGATTAGAGTCTAGTTGTGCACTCTATACACGTATTTTCTATAACCTTTCGTTAACCTTCATTTTTTGTTGATTTATGGTAGCATTTAGGAAACCAGTCATGTTTGAGTTTTTGTGGGTGATCAATCAACTTTGCTTACTAGAATTGTTGATTGTACTATAGTTGTGCATTTTGTAATCATATTTTTAATCACCTTTCACGAACCTTCTTCTTTTGATGAGTTATAGCAGCTTTTAGGAGACCGGTAAGTTTTGAGATTTTTGGGACATTAATCAAGTTTGGTGACTACAATTTTGGATTGTACTATAGTTATGCATTTTGTACACATATTTTTAATCACCGTTCATGAACCTTCAGTTTTTGTTCACTTATAGTTGTATTTTGAAATACGCTCGTGTCTAAGTTTTGGTGTGCATCAATCAACTTTGGTGACTATGATTGTGGATTACACTATAGTTGTGCATGCTATACGCGTATTTTCTTTCCCCTTTCGCGAACCTTCTTTCTTTGTTCAGTTATAGCGGCACTTAGGAAACCACTTGTGTTAGAGATTTCGTGGGCCATCGATCAACTTTGGTGACTATGATTGTGGATTGCACTATAGTTGTCCATTCTCTATGTGTATTTTTTGTTGAGTTACAGCCGCATCTAGGAAATCGCTTGAGTTTGAGTTTTTGTGGGCTATCGATCAACTTAGGAGACTACGCTGTGGATTTAACTTCTAGTTGTGCATTATGAACATCAATTTTCTGGCAGGCTTTTTGGTAACCTTCTACTTTGTTGAGTCATAATGATTTGGGAAACCGGGTCTTGTTTGAGTTTTCAGTATCCTGCCATCGATCAACTTTCGGTGACTAAGCAATTGTGAATTAATCGTAGTTAATTTACCAAAGCATCGGTTTCTTATCACCTTCCCGAACTCTTCTTTTTATTGAGTTACATAATGCACTTTGGAAACCCGCTTTCCGTGTTTGAACTCGCAATAACGATCATCTTCTATGATCACGATTGTGATCATTTTGTAACCAGCAACCATACGCCGCATTTTGCTAATTTTTGAACCTTCATTTTTCATTGAGTTATAGCACAATTTACTTCAAAACCAAAGAAAAGCCGTTTTAGCAAATGATTAACCTTTGGTGATCAGCTCATCTTTATCATAACGACTTCAGTGCATTCTATACACCTATTTTCTATCACCTTTTGTGAACCTTCATTTCTTGTTGAGTTATACCTGCATTTAGTTAACCACTCGTATTTGACTTTTTTTGGGGCATCGATCAACTTTCATGACTACGACTGTCGATCACATTGTAGTTGTGCAATAATATGCGTATTTTCTATTGCCCCGACACAAAACCTTCATTTTGTAGTCGGAAGTTATAGCCCGCATCTTAGAAACAGCTCATGTTTTAGCTTGGGCTATCATCATCTTGGGGACTACTTTTATCAGGATTGCACTATAGTTGTCCATTCTATACGCATATTTTGTATTGCCTTTGGCCAACCTTCAATTTTTGTGGAGTAATAGCCCTATTTAGGAAACCGCTCAGGTTTGAGTTTTTGTGGGCCATCAATCAACTTTGGTGACTACACTTCTGAATTATACTGTAGTTGTGATTTCTATACATATATTTTCTATTGATTTCGTGAACCTTGATTTTTTGTTTTGTTATAGCCTCATTTAGGAAACTGCTTAAGTTTGAGTATTTCGTGGGCCATCTATCAACTTTGGTTACTACGCTTGTGGATTACTCTATAGTTGTGCATTCTATACATGTATTTTCTATCACCTTTCACGAACCTTCATTTTTTGTTGAGTTATAACTTCATTTAGGACACCGTTCATGTTTGTGTTTTCGAGGGCCAATGAACAACTTTAGTGACTACGATTGTGGATTGTACTGTAGTTGTTAATTTTGTACACATATTATTAATTGCATTTTATGAACCTTCATTTTTTGTTGAGTTATAACCGCAGTTAGGAAAATTCTCATGTTTGAGTTTTCGTGGGCCATCGATCAACTTTGGTTACTACAATTGTGGAATACACTGTAGTTGTGCATTCTATATGCGTATTTCCTAACGCCTTTCCCGAACTTTCAGTTTTTGTTGAGTTATAGCCCCATTTACAAGACCACTTATGTTTGAGTTTTTTTGGGCCACAATCAACTTTGGTGACTACGATTGTGGATTCTATTGTAGTTGTGCATTATGTATGCATATTTTTAATCACCTTGTATGAATCTTCATTTTTTGAGTTTTCGTGGTCCATCGATCGACTTTGGTGACTACGATTGCGGATTGCATTGTAGTTGTCGATTCTGGACTTGTATTTTATATCGCTTTTCGTGTACCTTCACTTTTTGTTGAGTTATAGCCACATTTATTAAACCACTCGTGTTTAAGATTTTGTGGGCCATCAATCAACTTTAGTGACAACGCTTTGGATTACATTATAGTTGTGGATTCTATACATGTATTTCTATCGCCTTTCACAAACCTTCATTCTTTGTTTAGTTATAGCCACATTTAGGAAAACGCTTGTGTTTGAGTTTTCATGGGCCATCGATCAACTTTGGTAACTACGATTGTGGATTACACACTAGTTGTACATTGTATACGCGTATTTTCTATCGCCTTTCACGAACCTTGATTTTTTGTTTAGTTATGGCTGCATTTAGGAAACCGCTCATGTTTTAGTTTTCATGGGCCATCTATAAACTTTGTTGACTACGATTGTCAATTGCGCTATAGTTGTCCATTCCTACATGTGTTTTCTATTGCCTCTCACGAAAATTCATTTTTTGTTCATTTATAGCCGCATTTATGAAAATGCTCATGTTTGAGTTTTCATCAGTCATCGATTGTATTTGTGCATTCTATACACGTATTTTCTATCGCCTTTTGTGAACATTCACTTTTTTTTTAATTATAGCCGCATTTAGGAAACCGCTCATGTTTGAGTTTTCGTGGGCCATTGATTAATGTTTGTGACTACAATTGTGGATTGCACTGTAGTTGCCCATTATGTACGCTTATTTTCTATCGCCTTTGGGAACATACATTTTTTATTGAGTTATAGCCGCATTTAAGAAACTGCTTGTGTTTGAAGTTTTGTGGGCCATCGATCAACTTTGGTGACTATGATTGCGGATTATACAGTAGTTTGGCATTCTATATGTGTATTTTTTATTGCCTTCAGCGAACCTTCATTTTTTTTTACAGTTGTAGCCACATTTAGGAAACTACTCAAGTTTCAGTTTTCATGGGCCATCGATCAATTTTGGTTAATACGCTTGTGGATTACACTATAGTTGTCCATTCTATATATTTATTTTCTATTGCCTTTTGTGAAACTTAATTTTTTGTTGATTTATAGCCACATTTACGAAACCGCTGTGTTTGAGTTTTAGTGACTGATCAATCAACTTTGGTGACTACGATTATGGATTACACCATAGTTGTGCATTTTATACGCATATTTTCTATCACCTTTCGTGAACCTTCATTTGTTGTTATGTTATAGCCGCATTTAGGAAACAACTCATGTTTGAGTTGTTGAGGGCCATCAATCAACTTTGGTGACTATGATTATGGATTTAACTGTAGTTGCTCATTTTGTATGAATATTTCTAATCGCCTTTTATTGTACCTTCAATTTTTGTTGTTTTATAGCCACATTTAGGAAAACGCTCGTATTTGAGTTTTCTTGGGCCGTTGATCAACTTTGCTGACTACGATTGTGGATTACACTGTAGTTGTGTACTCTATACTCATATTTTCTATTTCCTTTCGTGAACCTTCATTTTTGTTGAGTTATAGCTGTACTTAGGAAACCTCTCGTATTGGACTTTTTGTGGGGCATCGATCAACTTTGGTGACTACGATTGTGGAGTGTAGTTGCTCATTCTGTATGCATATTTTTTATCGCCTTTCACGAACTTTCATTTTTATTTCAAATTTAGCTGCATTTAGAAATCGCTAATGTTTGAGTTTTTGTGGGCCATTGATAAACTTTGGTGACTACGATTGTGGATTGGACTATAGTTGTGCATTCAGTATGCATATATTTAATCATTTTTTACAAATGCCCATTTTTACTTGATTTATAGTCGTTTTTAGGAAAACGCTCATCTTTTAGTTTTTGTGAGCCATCAATCAACCTTGGTGACTACAATTATGGATTGTATGGTAGTTGTGTACGTGTATTTTCTATCACCTTTCACGAACCTTCATTTTTTCTTGAGTTATAGCCACATTTGGTAAACCGCTCGAGTTTGAGTTTTTTGTGGGCCATCGATCAACTTTGGTGACTACGCTTATGGATTACACTGTAGTTGTGGATTCATACGCATCTTTTGTATCACCTTTCACAAACCTTTTTTTTTGTTGAGTTATAGCTGCTTTTAGGAAACTGCTCATGTTTAAGTTTTTCTGGGCCATCGATCAACTTTGGTGACTACGATTGTGGATTATACTTTAGTGATTTATTTTGTATGCATATTTTTAATCGCCTTTCACGAAACTTTTTTTTTTTTTAAGTTATAGCTGCATTTAAGAAAACGCTCATGTTTGAGTTTTTGTGGCCCATCAATCAACTTTGATGACTATAATTGTGGATTCCACTATAGTTGTACATTCTATACACGTATTTTTTATCGCCTTTCGCAAACCTTCATTTTCCGTTAAGTTATAGCCGCATTTAGGAAACCGCTCATGTTTGAGTTTTTGTGGGCCATCAATGAACTTTGGTGACTACGATTGTGGATTAAACTGAAGTTGCGCATGTTCCATATGCGTATTTTCTATCGCCTTTCATTTTTGGTTAAGTTATAGCTGCATTTACTATACTGTTCGTGTTTGAGTTTTTGTGGGCCATCGATCAACTTTGGTTATTACAATTGTGGATTGTATTATAGTTGTGCCTTCTGTATGCATATTTTTAATCATCTTTCATGAACCTCCATTTTAATTTGATTTATAGCCTCTTTTAGGAAAATGATCAACTTTAAGTTTTCGTTGCCCATCGATCAACTTTGGTGACCACAATTGTGGATTGTACTGTAGTTTTGCATTTTGTATGCATATTTTCTATCGCCTTTGTCAAACTTTCATTTTGTACGCATATTTTGTAGAGCCGCATTTAGTAAACCACTCAAGTTTGAGTTTTCGTAGCCCATCTATCAAGTTTGGTGACTACGCTTGTGGATGATACTGTAGTTGTTTATTATGTACCTATATTTTTAATTGCCTTTCAAAAACCTTCATTTTCTATTGAGTTACAACTGCACTTAGGAAACCGCTCATGTTGTAGTTTTCGTGGGCCGTCGATCAACTTTGTTGACTACGATATTGGATTGCACTATAGTAGTCCATTTTGTACGCATATTTTCTATCACCTTGGCGAAGCTTCTTTTTTTGTTGATTTATAGCTGCACTTAGAAAATGACTTGTGTTTGAGTTTCAATAGGCCATTGATCAACTTTGGTGACTACGATTGTGGATTGCACTGAGTTGTCCATTATGTACGTGTATTTTCTATCGCCTTTTGTGAAACTTCATTTTTCATTGAGGTAAAGCCGTATTGAGGAAACCGCTCAGGTTTGAATTTTCGTGGGCCATCGACCAACTTTGGTGACTACGTTTGTGGATTACACTATAGTTGTGCATTCTATACGCGTATTTTCTATCGCGTTTCGCGAACCTTCATTTTTTGTTGAGTTATGGCTACATTTAGGAAGCCACTCGCATTTGACTTTTTGTGGGCCATCGATCAACTTTGGTGTCTACAATTGTGGATTACACTGTAGTTGTGTATTCTATACATTTATTTTCTATCGCATTTCATGTACCTTCTTTTTTGTTCTGATATAGCCGCATTTATGAAACCTCTTGTGTTTGAGTTTTGGTGGACCATTGATCAGCTTTGGTGAGTGCGATTATGGATTACATTATAGTTGTCCATTCTAGTCGTGTATTTTCTATTGCCTTTCGCGATCCTTCATTTTTTGTTGAGTTATTGCTGCATTTAGGAAACTACTCGTGTTTGAGTTTTCATGGGCCATTGATCAACTTTGGTGACTACAATTGTGGATTGCACTGTAGTTGTCCATTCTCTACTTGTAATTTCTATCACCTTTCACGAATATTCATTTTTTGTTGAGTTATAGCCACATTTTGGAAAACTCTCATCTTTGATTTTTCATGGGCCATCGATCAACTTTGGTGACTATGCTTGTGGATTACATTGTAGATGTGCATTCTATACATGTGTATTTTCTATCGCCTTTCACGAACATATATTTTTTGTTGAGTTATAGCCTCATTTAGGAAACCACTTGTGTTTGAGTTTTTTTAGGCTATCGATCAATTTTGTTGACTGCGATTTTGGATTGTATAGTAGTTGTAAATTATGTACGCATATTTTTAATCTC